>JAQGBT010002247.1:0-25259 GCA_034698585.1 Disparrhopalites patrizii
AAGAGAAGAAAGAATAGAAAATTATAAAGATAAAAGAGAAGAAAGAATAGAAAATTATAAAGATAAAAGAGAAGAAAGAATAGAAAATTATAAAGATAAAAGAGAAGAAAAAACCACAGGAGGCAAGAGAGAAAATTGGAAGAGAGTGACGAAAAAGAAATGTTAGGAAGAAAAAGAATGAAAAAATCGAGAAGAAATATAGAGAGAATGACGGCAAAACAAAGAGACAATGAAAACTAAAGGTAGAAAATTAGAGGAGACAAGCAGAGACAATTAGAGGAAGAAATCTCAAATGCAAAATCACAAAAAGAGGATGTGAGAGAAACAAAATAAGAAAATGAGAAAGATAAAGAGAGAAAGAAAAAAGAGAAACAAGATGGGATGAATAGAGGGAAATTGACACGGTGACAAAGAGACAAAATGAGCCGAGAAAAAGAGGAAAAGAGTGAGACAGAGAATGAGAGAGAGAAAAAGAGAGAGAAATGGGGAGAGAGAGAGAGAGAGAGAGAGAAGCGAGACGAGAAAAACTGTCTGGAGATGCGTCGGTTAATATTATTCCTCGAGGTTTGTTTATTATTGTACCTTTTCATCTTCATCTCTCTTCTTCCTCTTCAATGTAGTAAAAAACAAGCAAAGTAAGCCCCCAGAAAAAAATACATTAACTATACATATTTATACGTTATATTCATATACAAAATGAATCCAAGCCCTTCAGAGACCCGTGTGTTTACTGGCATTTACCATAATGAAAAGGGATGTAAAGAGCTCCGAATGAGTTTTTTTCCAATGTTACCTATTTCCTTTTTGTTTACAGAGAATTTTAGAGAGAATGATTAAATACATAAATAAACACAACTTCAACCTGGGAGCGGTCTGACCCTTTTCTTTATAATTTCCCTGCCCGTATAATCTCATATAAGAATATATATTTTACTGTATATAAGTACGTATATGTACATATATCCCTTCAGATTAAATTCATTTAGATCAAAGAGGACGCTTATGGGAATGGAGAGGAAAATTTCTCGGGGAGTTATTTAAACTGATTTTGTTTACTCTCCCAGTCCCAAATAATTATCGGTGGTGTTCAGATAATTACTTGTGATCCCCATAAAATTTCTTGGCGAGCAAATGAAAGGGGAAATAGGAGGAAATTATACCATCAAGGTAAATATCGGGGTTTTCCCCAGAAAATTCCGTCGTAGTTTCTCCAATATATTTGACGTCCGTTTTCAGACTGGAAGAAAATTCTGAGCAAATATTTCCTGCTGATTTTTTTTTAGCATTGCGTTTTTTAACCTCCACATTTTCTTCGTAGCCAGTACCAACTACAAAGTCAATGGCTGGGCTTTGGACATGCATTCAGCCTCGCCCACAATAGTTTGCTTGGGATTTTATGTAAATTTTGTTTATACCACAGCATATACAATAATGATGTCGGATCCCAGCACTCACACCGTCTCGTCGTCGTGCTGGTGCATGAAATTGTATATTTAAAATAAAGAAAGGTACAAAAGGACACATTTTTTTGGACAGGAAATCCCTTGGTTTTCAACGGTAGCCGCGTGTTTTTGTTGTCCCTGGGCTTTTCATGAAGCGGTACAGGGAAGCTTGCTGTAGAACAGATTTCCTGTGGGTGTTCAAAAGTCTCTGTTTCTCCCTTTAACTTCTCTCTCTCTCTTGTCTTTATTTTGGTCTCTGTCTCCCTTTAATTTTTTTTGTCTCTTTCTCTCTCTCTCTCGCTTTTTCATTTCGTATTTTCCCTCTCTGTGTTTCTCTCTTATTTTTCTCTCTCTGCCTCTCTCTCTCTCGCTTCTCATTTCGCACTCTCTCTCTGTTCCTTTTTCTCTCTCTTTGTCTCTCTCTCGCTTTGTCACTTCATATTCTCTCTTTCCTTTTTCCTTCTGTCTCTCAATTCCTCAGTCATTCTCTCAATTCCTTTTCATTTTTTTCTATTTTGATTCTGTCTCGCTCTGTTGCACTTTCATTCGCTCCCTCTCTCTTAAATATTCCCTCCGGTCTTTCTCTCTTTCATTTTTTCTTCTTTATCCCTCTTTCTCTTCAATTTTTCCTTATTTCTCTCTCTTCCTCTTCAATTTTTGCTTATTTCTCTCCCCTTCTCTCTTTCATTTTTTCTTCTTTAGCTCTCGTTCTCTCTTTAATTGTATCTTCTTTCTCTCTCTCACAAATATTTCTTTCCGTCTTTCTCTCCCTAATTTTATTTTCCTTAAGCTATTTCTCTCTCTTAAATATTCTCTTGTGTCTCTGTCCCTTCAATTATTTCTTCTGTTTCTCTCTTTTGTTTCCTTCTCTCTCCTTAATTTTCCCTTAATTGTCTCTCCTGTCTCTCTCTTTAACTTTCATTTTATTTTCTCGCCTGTCTCTCTCTTTAGCTTTCGCTTAATTTTTCCTTCTCTCTCTCCCTTTAATTTGCCCTTTTTTATCTCTGAAGTTTTCTTTCTCTCTCTTTTATTTTCCCTTCGTTCTCTCTGTAAGCTTTCCTTCTCCCTCTTTAATTTTTCCTTCTCTCTCTTTAATTTTCCCTTCTTTCTCTCTTTAATTTTCCCTTCTTTCTCTCTTTAATTTTCCCTTCTTTCTCTCTTTAATTTTTCCTTCTCTCTCTTTTATTTTCCCTTTTCTCTCTCTCCTTAATTTCCCCTTAATTTTCTCTCCGGTCTCTCTCTTTAACTTTCCCTTAATTTTCTCTCCGGTCTCTCTCTTTAACTTTCGCTTAATTTTCTCTCCGGTCTCTCTCTCTCTCTTCAACTTTCACTTAATTTTCCCTTGTCTCTGTCCATTTAATTTTCCCTTCTTTCTCTCCCTTTAATTTTCCCTTCTTTCTCTCTTTAATTTTACCTTCTGTCTCTCTTATATTTTCCCTTTTCTCTAGCTCTCTTTAATTTTCCCTTCTCTCTCTCTCTCTGTTTAATTTTCCCTTCTCCCTCTCCCAAATATTCCCTTGTGTCTCTCCCCCCTCAATTCTTTTACTATCTTCTTTATTTTTTCTTCTGCCCCTTATGTCTCTCTCCCTACCTGCATTTTTCTCTCTCTTGGAGTCTAGCCCTGTCTCTCTCTTGCTATGTATAATGTAGATTTCTCTCTATAAACCCCATACTATCCCCTTACTCTATATTCTTTCTTTGTCTCCATCTCTCCCCCGCTCTCTCTCACTCTCGCTCTCTCTCCGCCTCTGTTTATTCCCTGCCTTGAAAAATTCCAGCCACGTCCTCGGGACGTGAATGAAGCGGCTCTTCACACTTCCCTACAGCTACATAGCCTTTTAAGTAGACGTACATTGCTCGGACGGAAGAGAGGGAACGAGAGAGAGAGAGAGCATTTATAATGAGCATTTTTCTACTCTATTTACCCCATTTAACCTCATATCTGTAGGGATTCAGGATCAATCTAATGAGTTCAGAGGTCATCCCTCTTTTAAAAGGCTCCTTCATGCATGTCCAATATTTCATCCATAACCTTGATATTGCTCTGTACCGAATTTTGTATCATATTCAAATTCGATCCTGCCTAATGCATTGAGCTTCTCCTTGTAAAAGGTCTATCGCCTCTTAAATCGTCTACCTCCAGTTCTCCTCTTCTGCAGTGAACTACCTCAGTTTTTCCCCGCATAAAAAATCAAACATAGGAAAAACTTCTTTTTCAAAAAAAACTTCCCAGCCCCTATATCATGCAGCAAAAACTGTGTGAAAAAGTCCTTGGAAGGACAAACACGGACAGCTGACGAGTTTGAAAAAGAAAAAAAAATGGAATCGATATAAAAAAAGTTTTTCTTTATTTATTTCTTTTGTAGGGCATTTTTATACCCGGGACTTGCCATGCCCAGAATGGCACAGGATTTTCCCCGGGCCCAAATGAAGGGATATGTTTTATGACTATTAAAAACTCCCGGAATTTTTTCCCCTAAATTTTCACCCTCAAATGCCCTATCTTTCCAGCTGAAACCTTTTGGAGCTGACCCCATTGAAAGGGAGAAGAGTCGGAGGTTCACTCGGAAGAATATTGAGTGAAAGAAAAAAAGGGTTATCATTATGAAAAGTTTTCCTGGGCCTTATCTATCCACGCTTCCCTTCCTGTCAACTCCATAAAAATAAAGGAATAGAAAAAAATGCTTGTGTGTGTGAAATGCACGAGCTTATATGCATTTCCCCGTGAAATATGAATGGGATAAGGAAAAAATTTCAATGGGGGAAGTAAGATTTTTTTAAATATATTTCAAGAGAAAAAAATGTAGCCTCTTTGGAGAAATGGGAAAAGACATGTATAAATGATGAGGATTATTAGGAAGGTTACAAACTTTTGCAATGTATCCTCCTCCATCCTCCTCATCCTCCTCTCATTCCTCCTTCGTCATCATCGTGACGTTCACACGTTGAGAAAACACGAGGATTTTTTTTCTTTTTTTTTCTTCTCTTTTTTTGGCCCTATGAAGATGTATAAATGGAGGGGAGAAATTTAGGCTATGCAAATAAAAAGAATGTGCTGTATATGAACTTTTTTTGGATGGGAAAGGGTTGATGACACTATTTTTGGGGCTGCATTTATAAAAAATGCGGGTGAGACAGAAGATTCAAAAATGGAGGATTTTTTTCATTTTAAAAACAAGCACAGTTTTTCCCTTTGAAATTTCCTTTAAATTTCATTTAAAATGTCCCTTAAATGTCCTTTAAAATTTCCCTTAAATGCCCTTTAAAATTTCCCTTCAATTTACTTTAAAATTTCGCTTAAATTTCCTGTAAAATTTCCCTTAAAATTTTCCCTTGAAATGTTAATTATAAGGGAAAACAATGCATTAGAAAGTTCTATATAATTAATGCATTCATGGGGGGAGCGGAATTATTTTTAAAAAATGTGGACTTATCCCGGCTTGTGTTCACCCAGCCTTCATAATATGTAGGAAAACCTGTGAAAAGGTTCCCGAAGCTCTCCGTCCATTTAAAAGCCCACTCGGCATGGGTCTCATTCAAATGGGAAAAAGCATGGGACAGTCTCAACTATTTTTGTTTCTATTTATAAAAAACGCCCAAAAACGAATGCAGAAAAAAAACATGATAATAAATTCACAAAAATTATCCTAAACATATGAATCGTGCTCATGCATTTTTTTATAATAGATCCCCTCCTCCCACCAGCAAATATGCACATTCTTTAAAATGCACCCAAAAAAAACCCATGAATGAGTTGTATTTCATTTTTTTCACAAAACCTTAACATTTATAAAGCCCACATACGCCATAGAAAATGTTTGAAAAGAGCCTTTCTTTAATAATAAAATCGTGTGCTTGCCCAGTCCCAAATTTATGCCTTCCACATTTTCTGCAATGTCATATGATGAGCGTTATCCTCATTTAATATAATTATGATCCTCCAGATGCACATGTCTTTTTCTGTGAGAAAGAATTCTTGTAGTCAATTTTCGTACGAGATGGGCTATCATCCTGTTTAGTACCAAAATATTCTATTCTCAAACCATCAAAAGTCCTTGGAGGAGTGAGCAATTAAGTTTCTAAATAAAATATTTCCCTACAATGGGAAAGCGCGCTTCGTTCAAAATTGGACTTGAGAAAGTCTTTTGAATAAAGCGGGAAAGTAAACTAAAAATTTCCTCTTCGCACTGTCTATTTGTATGCGTAATAATTATAAAGGTTATTTTAAGGCAAAAAGAGATAAGAATAGAGTCCACACTTGTGATAATTGCCAGGACGGAAAGGGTCATAGGAGAGACTCTCTGGCAAAAGTGCCTTTCAAGTGCATGGATGATGAAAACATGGACGAAGATCAAAAAAAAGGAGGAAAGAAGACGAATATCTTCAGAATTACTATAAAACGGTGCTTGAGAGACAGAATTTTTTTTTAGGAGTGGGGCTATTTGGGGGTATGAAAGGAGGGAAATATACTATATGTATGTATATGTACGTACAGATATATGTATTTGTATGTACAGACATATGTATACGTATAGAAAAAAAGTTTTTCGGAGTAATCTTAGCAAGATTGTCACGTTCCTCTACCCTCCGCCGAGTGCTAACCACCTAGAAAATGATGTCAAAGGGGAGGTTTCCACGGTACATGGCTTTCTCCACATGTAAAAAGGTATAGTTGAGCGGAATGTATAACATTTCATTTTCAAAATCCCAAGGTCTTTGAGGGCGAGCGGACAAGAGAGGAAAAGATTGGAATGAAAGGGGTATGAAAAAGGAACAGAAATCCATGGGCGAGAGCCAGAGGAATCGGGGATAGGAGGGAAGACGGATGAAAGGGAAGGCAATGGACTACAAAGTGTAGGAAGAGTAAAGAAAAAGTTAAGGAGCTGAAAATATGAGAGAGATAGAGAAAGGAACAAGACGGGAAAGAGAGAAAAACAAGACAAAAAGAGAAACGACAGGGACAAGGGAATAGCTGAAATATGTAGAAAGAGCACTAGGAGGAAGAAAGGAAAAGAAAAGCAAATACAAGAGGGATAGTCCAAATAAAAGAAGGATAAAGTCAGCCAGAAAGCAAAGAAACAATGTGGAGAAAAGGACGACAGAAAAGGGGAAAGGACGAAGATAAAAACAAAAATATAGGGACATGTAAAATAAGACCACAGAGACAATTAGACAGAAAAAGAAAGGAAATGACAACAAAAAAGAGAAAATCAAACTGAAAAGGAAAGAGAATTAGATAAAGAGAAAATGAAGACTGTAAAAAAAAATCGGACTGAAACTGAGACACAAAAGGATGAAATAAAACCCCCCAAAAAAACATAACATTAGACTGAAAAGGAAACAAATAGACAACAAAAGAGTAAATTCGACTGCAAAGTGGAAAATAGTCGGAAACAGAAAGAAAATTACACAAAACAGAGAAAATAAAAACTGGAAAAAAGGAAAATCGGATTGAAAAGGCAGAAAATTAGACAACAGGGAGAAAATCACACAAAAAAGCGAAAATAAAGAAAATCAAACTAAAAAGTAGACGAAAAAATAGGAAATAAAGACCGAAAAAAACAGAAAATCAAACTAAAAAGTAGACGAAAAAAGGGGAAATAAAGACCGAAAAAAACAGAAAATCAAACTAAAAAGCAGACGAAAAAAGGGGAAATAAAGACCGAAAAAACTAGAAAATTAAAAAGAAAAAACAAGTTTAGACTGAAAAAGAGAGAAATTCGACAGAAAAAACGGAGAAATAGACAGAAACAGAGAGAAAATTAAACTGAAACAGAGAAAGAAACAGACAGCAAAGAGAAATGTAGACTGGAAAAGAGGTCACATAGAGAGAAAAAAGGGCGAAAATGAGACTGAAAAGGCGAGAACAAGAGAAAATGGACGGAAAATAGTAAAAAAACAGTGCAGAAAAAACAAGACGGAAAGGAAAATAGAAAAATTGCACTGGAGAGAAAATGGGAGGCAAAAGGAGGCAAAGGGAGAGGAAAGAAGAAAGAAGCTGAGACAAAAATGATCGAGAGTTAATCAAAATGTGACATGCAAGGAGAAAACAACCAAACAGAAAAATGACAGCAGTCGAGACTGAGAAAGAGACAAAAAGTAATGAAAATGAGAGAAGGAAACCACAAAATACTGGAAAATAAGCCAAGAAGGAAGGATTAAAACGAAATTAAAATAAATGTTGTACTAGTAACACACCGAATTATTAAACTTTTAGCACAAAAAACGGGGTCGAAAACTAACCTCCGCCACTGGCCGATTTTCCCTCGGATAAAAATCCATACATATGAGTGAACCCAACCAAAAAATAACGAGACTCTCCCCGTCTCACATCCGTAAAATTATTCAAAGCATAGCAAAATTTGGTCCCGACCCCACAAAATGATGGCTTGACAAATAAGAATGCAGACACTAATCCCATGAATATTGTCCCATGCACAAGAATTGTGACTCCCTCAATGGTTTTCAACCATGATGAACATACACATCTTGGTTGTACACGAAATAAAAAATGAAATAAAAAATCTGTCTTTTTTAATATTCACAACATGATGCGACATCCTCATTTTTCAGCTCGTTGGTTCAAAATAAAAAAAATTGCTCCTTTGCTCCCTTTTTTTATATTTTTTGCTATTCTATACCCTGTAGTATTATATTCGCCTTGGACCACATTGCCCCTTTTAGCATTCGTATTTTGTCAGATAGACATCACACACAGTCTCTGTGGGATTTTTTTTTTCATGCGTAAACACTTGTGAATTTTTTTTCCGGGGGGACCAAAACAAATATTAAGGAATTGCCAGGTGATGATCGGAGATTTCAACGAGCTTCACATGTATACATTAATGGTGGGGGAAACGCAAGCAAAACATGCTCGAACTAATGAAAACAAACGCCTCTTATTCCACTTTCCAATATTCCCAATGACTGGTTTATTTCATCCGCCATTTTTCTCCTAGACGGCCGCTTTTTTTATTTTATTTTAGTGACATTTTTTGCTGCGAATTTTTAATTTTATCGATTTGATTTTTGAAGGAATTTTTAATTTCATTTAATTCTTTTGTTAATCTTTTTTAATTATTTTTTTAAGGAAATTGTTCCGTTTATATTATGTGACTCATCCGATTACAAAAATACAGAAGTCAAACATTATCACATCCATGCAGCCTAATTTTATCTAGTTGTTCAACATAATTTAATTACATTTTCCCAAGAAAATGCATTGATAGTTTATTGACTTTTAGTTTAAAGAATATTTTCTTGAAACTAATACAGAATATGATTACCTAATTTAAAAGGAGCTTTCATGTAATATTTTAGTGGACATATTTCAAAAGAAATGTTTTTTTACAAATGTAATTTAATTGTCAAAATAAATAATTAATTTAAAAATAAATATAATCATTAATAACTTATTTCTATTTGTTTTTATTTTTTAGTATTATTTTATTATTGGTGTATTACTTTCATCATAATATTATGTGTGTATATTTTTATTATCAATACCATTGCCTAATTTAGATTAGGTATGCATACATACATATGTTATATGCATAATAATAATGTATTATTAATATTATAATAATTAAAAGTTCGGTTGATTTTTCAAAGAATAATTATGTAATTAATTTTAATAATTCAAGTACATATTACGAGTATTTATTTATTTTTCTTCGTAATTTCTGCAGAACAATTATGGTACCATTTTTATACTAATTTGAAAACATTTAATTGAAACGTAATATTTAATATTTATAAATGTTAATGTTTATGCCATTTTTATTGGGAACTTTCGAAGATGTTTTAGACCAAAATAGGATAAAGTCAAAAGTGAAAAAAGTGATACTTACCCTTAGTAGAATTGTCTGGATTTGAATAACTAGATTTATTCCTGAACGACTCGTCTGTGTTTTATATGATAAATATTCCCCTTTGTTTTTCCTCGAATAAGAAAAGAAACCAAACTTGGCTCTTTTTGACACCCTGAATTTAAATATAAATATCCTTCCCGCAATTCTTAACACCAAATGACACTTTCACCTTGGCGTAAATAAAAAAAATAGTCGTCCCGTCTCTTCTCTTTCCTTTTGCACAGGAGTTATTTTTTTTTTTTTTGCACAAGACCAAATTGCTTTCTTCCTGGGGACAACAATAATAAACAAAATTTGAAGGCTCCTTTCACTCGCGTTTATGTTTGGAAACGTTAAAATGTAAGTAATAGTTAGTTCCCACAATGTTTTGTTAATGTCTTCACAATATATTTTTTTTTGAAGAAAAACCTTGGACAATGGACAAGGTTGTTGGAACGTTAAACAAGCTTTTGATGGGGCTTAACCAGCACTATTGAAGGTGTGTTAATCCCGTCTTAAATCAGTAAAGATGTCTCCTCAAATTGGCTAAAACCGTTCTAGTCTGCGGGAAATTTGAAAAAAAATATGCTCAAAAGTCACAACAATATCCCTTTTCCCAGGACGTGAAAGGAAACTTGTCACAACACCTTTTTTTCTCAAAATTTTGTAGAGAAAAAAAATCTTTGAAAACCAGGAAATGTCTCTTCCCAAAAAATGTCTAAGCACAAAAATATTTTTAAGATAAATATGCCCACTTTTATTTTTAATCCCAAAGTATTTTTACACTCCGTAGTTTGTTTTTATACTTTCCTTTTTTTTTTGGATTTCTTCCCTTAAAAACACACAAAAGCTCTTTGGAAGTGCTCAGCCGTAATTTATACAAAATGTTCTCTGTTATCTGTAATTAAACTTGTTCCACTTTTATCACACACGAGTCTTCCCCTCGTCCCTCGTGGTCCTCGTACAAAAGAGGAGAATTGGTGTCAAATAAATTCTTGAATTCCAGAGGAAACACCGGGAGAGATATTAATCCCGGAGAAATTACGCCCACGCCTGCAAAAATAAACAAGAATGGAATCAAATGGAGAGATTACACCTTTGGTTGGGAAAAAGAAAATTTCTCCCCTTTTATTCGCTATCTCACTTTGTATACACTATGAATACACTCACTATGTATACACTTTGAATCTTTAGTTGTAAGGATTTAGGGGTTGGACCACTAATTGAGTTTCTGTACACATGCATATGTATTTGCCACAAAAATCAGATAATCCTCCCTTCACAGTTCTAACAATCACAATCTTCCCTCGTATCTCTCGCTCTTTTCTCTCCTGCTCAAATGGGTGTTCTCTTTATTTATTACAGTCCTATGGTTTATTACGATGGTGGCATTACAGGACCAAAAGCCTCTCCCTGTGGTGGGGCCTGGCACATGGCAAAAAGGGGATGTGGAGATAAAAGGACAGGAATCCCGCTCCACAGGGGAAGCTGAGAGAGTGAATGAAAGAGAAACGTATACCAAATAGGCAGAGGAGAAAAGAGGAAAAATAGTGAATTACAAGGAGAGACGACATAGAATGGACGCAAGAGAAAAAAGAGAGAAATAGACGGAAAACTATAGTTTACATCTCCTATAGGAGAGAGAAAGAGTTTCGAAAAAATAAAGTGGGGGAAAGGATAGAGAGAGAGAAATATCAAAGGAAAGAGGTAGAAATACAGAGAAAGACGGCCGAGAGACAGAGAAAACTAGAAGCATCGACAAAGACAAAATGATACACAGCAAAATAGAAAGAGACAAGGAAAGAAAGAGAAATACAAAGAGAGGAAAGGATAGAGAGAGAAATACAGAGAGAAAAAAGGAAAGAGAATAAAATTCAGAGACAGAGAAAGACCGAGAAATACAGACAGAAAAAAGGAAGGAGAGAGAAATGCAGAGACGAAAGAAAGAGAGAAAAGGAAGGAGAGAGAAATGCAGAGACAAAAGAGAGAGAGAAAAGGAAGGAGAGAGAAATGCAGAGACGAAAGAGAGAGAGAGAAAAGGAAGGAGAGAGAAATGCAGAGACGAAAGAGAGAGAGAGAGAAAATAGAGCGACAAAAGAGCGAGAAAGCGAGAAAAGAGAAAATAGAGCAAAAAAACGAATAAAAGAGAGATAACGAGAGAGAAATAGAGAAAATGAGAAGGAGAGACGGCAAGGAGAGAAATGCATAGAGACGAAAGAGAATGAGAAATATAGAGAGAGAAATACGAAAAGACGAAAGGGGACGAGAAATATAGAGAAATACAAAGAGACGAAAGAGAGAGAAGGATAGAGAAAGCAAATAGAACGACATCAGATCGCGGAAGAGACAGAGAAGAATGAGAAAGAGAGAGAGAGACAAAATAGGACGATTCAAGAGCGATACAGAGACAGGGAAAAGTGGGACAGAGAAAGAGTCAGAGAGAAAGAGAAAAAATAGAACGATACAAGAGCGAAAATAGAGAGAGAAAATAACGAGAGGAAGAGAGAGCAAGACACAGAGAGAAAGAGAGAGACGGAGAGAAAGAGAGAGAGACGGAGAGAAAAAGAAGGAGAGAGAAAGAGGGAGAAAGAGAGAGACTAGTTTGAGCTTGACTAATAATCAGATAAACCTTCGGGGAAGACCGAAGCACGTGTTTCCCTTTTGTTATTGTTGTTCCTTCGCTTACCCTCCTTCCGTATTTTATTTCAAGCCCGGACAAAAAAAAAACTTTTCAAAACTCTGTCGTCACAAGGAACCGCTCCAAATTGTGAGGTAATCGCCAACTACGCACTCCTTTGCCGAGAAGGGCAATCAGTGGAGCATCTTATACGTTGAGCAAAATCCCCGCAACTTGGAATCTTAAGTCAATACAAATGTCGTCAGAGCCACTACACAGCTCTCTCAAGGTATATAAGAAGCAAAATAAAAAAAAACGGGGGAAAATGTTTTTCAACAAATTCCACTTGGTAAGAGATTGCGAAAGCAAAGAGAGAGAGAGAGAGCGAGAGAACGCCCCTTAATACTGTATTACACGGACGAAAATATAGTAAAAAAAACTCACCAAAAGAATCACAAGAATGTCGCAGAGCTTTAAAACGCCACTTTCCCTCCGTCGGAACCTCCACTTGTAAAAAGGGGGGAAAAGATTTTAAAAAAGAGGATGAAAATGCCAAGGATAGACAAACTTCCTGGTTTTCCGTACGTCAACTCCTTTTTTTCGGTGAGTAATTGCAATCCGGATTTTTCAAGGAGCTCAACAACCCGTAATAGTCCGGTTTTTTCTTTTCCTCCAAAAGATAAACCACAGAGATTTGCACGTGATGGGCGTTTCACCGGGGGCGTTCTCCCAAAGATTTGGACATAAATTGAGGATTCAATTTTCTGGGGAAATATCAACCAATTCAAGGAACTTGGAAGAAACTTTTGGAGGAATTCAGCAAGAAAGTTTTTTGGTAGATTTTTCGACGAACTTTCGAATACTTTGTTGGTGTGGCAAAAATGGGATTAAACGTCAGATTTTTTTTTGTAGATGTTCACAACAAATTTTTACACACAAAATTGTCTCAAAATTTTTCGAATTCAGAATCCCACAATCCAATTGTTTTCGTAAAGCCGGAATTTTTTTTTAATTCCCCAAAAAAGTCCGGAATTATTTTTATTATAGCCAGAAGCCGCAGAAAAGTTTTTCGGTAGAGCCACAAACGCCAGCAAAAGATTTCCGTTCTGCCAAAAACAAAATTTGCAACTACCACAAATTCCTTGGACGTTCAAACGAAGTCAATTTTTTCCTCCACAGCAAAATCCACAGAGATTTCCTCTTAGAAAAGACAAAACTGACTGGCACTATAATATTCCTTTCGCCACCTGTCAAAGTGCAACTTCAGTTGAAATGTATATTTTTTTATTATTAATAAAAAAACAAAGTGTCTTCCAAAGCAATTGCAAATCTTAATGTTTTCACGTGACCTCAAAAATATTTTTGCTCACGTAAGAAATGGCAAAAGTCCTATAACAATGTCAGTAGTCCACACTCTCACTGTAGTAATTTCAGTTTGTTGTGTATATTATTATTATAATCAGAATCGTAGCACTTCCACTTGCGCCACACAAAAAACGTAATCCAACACTGTATAAGAGACCGTGGGAACTTATGCCATCATTTTCCCTTGATATACTTCCCCGTCTCAACCCTTTTTTTTTAGTAGTAAAAATTCAACTTTTTGAGTCGTCCTTTTCCTTTCGTCAAGCAAAAAAAAAAAATCAGTTCATCAACGGCATTACTCAAGACCAACCGACTTGCTCAGGGTGTATAGAAGCTTCTTTTTGTGGATATTAGTAGTTATACAGAGAAATGAATAGTCTCATGAAATTGTCGTAATAATAATAATGCGAGGAATTAAATGGGAGTCATGGCACAACACATTGAGAAAAGGACAGGATGCATCCATCAGTCACACACGGAGACGATTTTTTATTTTTTTTTGTTGGAGACGAAACCACACAATGACTCTCTCCTGTAATAATAATAAAAAAATATGTAATTTTAAAATCCACACATATACATAAATAGATATATGGGTAGAATATAAGCAAGTATTGTTGCAACTCCTTAATTTGTTTTTAATGTCCCACATCCAGCCTTATGACAATACTGTATTTACTTATATACAAGTGTATGCCCATTTTTAACTTGGGAGTACAGCACGATTTCGTGTGCATTATTGCATCTATTTCAAGTTTATTTCATGGTTATAGAGACTCATACAGGAGGACGGAGAATCAAAATGGGATGGGTTCGGCGAAGTTTTAGGGAGACACAAAATTTCGTTTATATTAGATTTTTAAATTTAATATTTTTAATTATTTTTCTTCCGATTTTTTAAATAGTTTTCTTAGAATTTTTTAAATAGTTTTTTAGGTTTGTTTTTTTTAGCCTTTGACGTGGACTTGAAATATATTACGGGAAAATGCCGAAGGAAGTGTAGGAATTTCAAGAAATTATGAAAATATGACGAGGGGGAAAGTAAGAATAATTAACCAAATTTATGGTTGAGGACAAATTAAGGAAACAGATTTTATGAAGGGGAAATGGAGAAAATTGAATTTTTCGAAAGGAAAATTAATAATATTATCAAGGATTTTTAATTAATAAAAATTCCGGGGAATTATGAAGAATTTTAAAAGGAAATTACGAAAAATTAAAAATGTAGAAAAACTAAGAAAATTATGAAGCTTGTTAAATGAAGAAAAGCTGAGGGAATTTAAAAACTTTTTAAGTGAAGAAAAACAAAGGAAATTGTGAAGCATTTTAAATCAAGAAAAACAAAGGAGATTATGACGCTTTTTAAATGAAGGAAAGCTAAGAAGAGGCTAAGAAGAAGGCTTTTTAATTAAAAAAGAAAATTAGGAAGATTTTTAAATTAAGAAAAGCCGAGGAAATTGTAGAAATTTCAAGTACAGGAAAACGAGGGAATTCTGGAGAATTTTAAAATGCCGAGAAACAAAGAAAATTTAGGGGATTTTTAAATGAAGAGGAGTTTATATGAAATTATAAAGATTTTTAAATTAAGAAAAGCTTCTGAAAATTCTGAAATATTAAAATTCCTGATAATTTTGAAATTCTGAAAAATTCTAGTCAATCCTGCTGCAAGACCTCAAAAGCATTCTTAAGGGAAACTGAATTTGTGTAAATTCTGAAAAAATAATTCCGCACCCGTCCTTTCTTCTAGTAACAGATTATTTTCAGGGAAATATATAAATTGGAATACGGATGAAAATTGAATAATAATTCAATTGAAACAAACTGACAGAATGTGTCTGTAATCCTCTTTGTGTATGCACTCTTGTACGGTAAAAAATTAAAAAGTGTGGCAAGCAACCTCCATTGCCGGTCCCCATGCTTTAAAAACACATGTATAATAAATGAGGAACTCATTGTGTCTCAAAAGTATTGTTACTGTACATAAAGAGATGATTTGAGTAAAAGGGCAGAAAAAGGACTTTAGAGGGGGATAAGAGGACTTTTTGGGAGGAAAATAAAGGGTTGCTTCGTCTGGGATAAAAGGATTGGTTAATACAAGCAAAAAAAAAGGTTTGTTGTTTGTTCTTTTTTTCTTCCCATGTGCTCTTCTCCATAATATTATATTCTCTGTGTCTTGTCTATCCCCGAAAGGCAGGGGGGAAAAAAGAGTTGAGGGTTAAGAGTAATTTTCTTAAAAAGAAAGGGATGAAATTCTGTCTGCGTTTATAGAATAGATTACGTTTGTCGTCGGAGGTGGGAGTGTGATTACATTAAAATTTTCTCTGATGATTGCAATTTGTTATTCTTCTTTTTTTTTTTATTATTCTCTTCCATGTGAATTACGAATGCATATTTTTTTCAAAGGGGGGAAGGAATTAGTATTGTTATAGGATGATTGCAGTTTCTTTTATTCTTTCCTTCTACCCCTTAATCGTATGTTACAAGGTTTCTGTCTTATTTTTTGCTCCTTTTTTTTTTGACGAAAAAATACTGTACATAAATACACGCCTGTTTTACAATGTTATGAAGGTAATTTTTGGGCAATTTGTACATTTTGGTAAACGTTTGGCAGTTGTCGGAATCTTTGATTATGTAATTGTCTGGCTTTTTAGAGGGAATACAGTGATTTTGAAACTATTTTTTTTAGGAATTCAGGATAAATTTGTGCCTTTATTTATCGTCTAATTCATTTTGTCGTCGGACAAAATACAATTCTTTTATTCTATTTTTTGGACTTGTACGTAAGTAAATTATTTCTGGTATGTCGCATTAGTTGATTTTTTTTAAATTTTACTACAAAATTTTTGGTTTATGTTGGTATTGGATATTGTATAATTTTAACGTCACCTTTTTTTTTTAGGGAAACTTGCTTGCTCGTTTGTATAGCTAGTTTATCGGCAAATAGTCGTGGTTGAAATTATTTTAGATAATAATTCTTCACGGAAATAATTTTGTTTTATTTCAGATGTATGGATACATTTTTTTTTTTTAGAAATTTTGGTCCTATATTGTTCACTACATTCGGAAGTTTTTATGGTATATTTTTCCCTTTGTCTCGTAATTTTGGTTCTGAAATGGCGCGAATAAAATTCTTTTGGTGATTTAATTATTTAATTTTTGAATATTTTAGATCGCAGATTATTTTCTGGAATTTTACGCAGTGTTTTCCTTAAATTCCTCATTAAACTACTTGCAACTCGTCCGTTACATAAAGACAAGTGAGCAGTTTTTTTCTGCCAATCAACACTTCCCTTGAATTGCTCACTTCCCACAATTTCGCAATTCCCACATTTCCCCGTTCAAAAAAGGGAAAAAACAAGAAATCCACACCAGCAATAATTTCGCTAAGTCACACGCCGTTCAATGTATGAAAAGCCCATTTTGACTTTTGCACTTCCCCCACATTCCCTTCCTTTCCCCTTACAATAAATTCCTCCAACATCTTATTCTACAAGTAATCCCTTCCAATATCCCTTTTCCCCCATCCAATCAGTAATCCCCGGGAAATTTACCTTATTTTCCTCCACCGCACCAACAAGCACTTCCGCTATGCTATGAAAATACTTGGCTATTCCCCAAACCACAAGAATTTCTCCGGGAGAACACAGGAATTAGATCAACTTTTCCTTCCTCCAAAAAAAAACTTTTCCCGGAAGAATCTTCTCGGAGTTTATCCCTTTTTCCTGAAGATGAAAAATACCCGGGAAGATTTTATTTTAAAAAATCCCAATCTTTTGTCCCACTTTGAACCTTTCTATAATACCCGCAGATTTGAAATACTTTTAAATTCGCACTAAAAACTCCTTTCCAAAGGACTGTCGAGTCGAGAAGAGGGAAAAGCAACCCCTTTTGGAACTTTTTTTTTGTATAGGAGAAAAAGGGTTGTTCTTGTCGGAAAAACTTACGACTCTGATGATACACGTACAAAAAAAAGGACTCCCAACCAACGTGGTCTGGTTGCTCCCAACTCCTACTCTCAACTGATCCATGAGTCCCCGAGTTTCCACACCAAATGCTTTCCCTCTCTCTCTCTCTCTCTCTCTCTTTCTTCCCTCTCACTCACAGTCAAGTCACTCAATGCTGGAGAGAGGGCGAGAAAGGGAGAGCCTTCCAAATCCAGAGACACCAAAAGGGAAATTTTGGGGGAGACACCGGAGGAAGCCCGTTTCTCCCTCTCATTCCGTCTCTGTCTCTCTCTCTCTCTCTCTCTCTCTCATTCTCTCATTCTCTCTCTCACTTTCTCCCTTTCGATGACTCTCAATGTTTCTCCCTCAATGTAACTGGGACCTGTTCTTAGAGCGTGGTTCTTCTCCTCCTCCTCCCGCTCCCCCTCCCGCTTTCCTCCTGTACACACCGTGGTCTCCTCCAAATTCTCTCTCTCTCCCTCTCTATACCTTCTCCCTTACACATTTGAGGGGATATGGGAGAAAAGAGAGTCCACTCTCTCTCTCTCTCAATGTTTTTAGTCGCACGTAGGAGTTAAAGTCTGAGGTGGCTCCGTGTGTGGCTATAAGTGTGATAACATGCTCAATTCTCTCTCTTTCTCTCTCTCTCTCCCTCTCGCTTTTCTCTATCTTTCTCTCTCTCCCTCCCTCTCGCTTTTCTCTCTCTTTCTCTCTCTGTTTATTCTATCTCTTCCTTCTTTCTTCCTCTCTCTTTCTTTCTCTATATTATATCTCTTCCTTCTTTCCTCTCTCTTTCTTTCTCTATATTATATCTCTTCCTTCTTTCCTCTCTCTTTCTTTCTCTATATTATATATCTCTCGCTTCTCCCTTCCTCTCTCCAAATTATCTGTCTCTCTTTTCTCACTTTCTCTCTGTATCCTCTGTATCTCCTTTTCTCGGTATATTGTCTCTCTTATTCTCGCAGTATGTTCTTTCTCTTCTTCTATCGGTATATTCTCATCTTATTCTATCGGTATATTCCCTCTCTCCTTCTCTCGGCGTATTCTTTTTGTCTGTCTATATTTATCTCTCCCTTTCTCTGTGTATATTCTCTCTCTCTCCATATATTCTCTATCTTTCTCTGTGTATACATTCTCCCTGCATATTCTCTCTCTTTCTGTCTGTATTTATCTCTCCCTTTATTTCGGTAGATCATCTCTCTGACTGTCCTCTCTCTTTCTCTCGGTATTGTATCTCTCTCAGTCTCTGAGTATCTTCTCTCTCTCTTTCTCTCGGTATTGTATCTCTCTGTCTCCGAGTGTCTTCTCTCTCTCTCTTTCTCTCTGAGTATCTTCTCTCTCTCTCTTTCTCTCAGTACTGTATCTCTCTTTTTCTCACTGTGTTGTATCTCTGTCTTTCTCTTTGTATTTGACCTCTTTCTTTTTCTCTCAGTATCTGCTCACTGTATTTTCTGTTTGTCGTTTGTGTTTTTCTTATTTTTCTTTCTGTATCTCATTCTCTCTGCTTTCCCTCGATTCTCTCCCTCTTTCTATTTCTCATTTTTATACTCTCTCTCTTCTCTCTCTAATTCTCTCGCTACCTTATTTCTCTCCATTCTCTATTTCTCCGTCTCGCTCTTTCTCTCTCTCTCTGCTTCACCCTCTACTTCTCTCTCTGTAGGACGACGATGTGAATAAAACGAAGCCAGGAACACACTTTTTTTTCTATCTCCCATCCCAAGTCCTTTTATTTTCGCCCATATATAAAATGTAGTGTGGGGAAGAAGAGCCAGGGCTGTAGAAGTGTGTGTGGTGCCAAAGCCTCTGGAAGTTTTCAAGTCAAGAGCGGTGGAGAATGTCAGAGATAGAGAGGGAGAGAGAGAGAGAGAGAGAGAGGGAGCGAGAGAGGAAGAGAGAGAGAGAAGTGGTGGGAGAAGTGGTGCCGTATGTACAACTGTAAGGGAGAATTCCGTCCCAGTTTTTGTCTCTCTTTTATTCCCGTTTTTTCCCTGGGACTATCTCCACGGTCTCGGATGTCTTCTCCCTTTCAATCCTTTCCCCTTTCTTTTTGGGAGAGCACAAACTTTTTTTTATGGCGACACAAACGTTTTACTTTCTGTAGTCAACAATTTTTTTCCTCGTGGGGAGGCTTCTGTGAAGGATTCTTGGTAGGTGCAAGAAGTGCAGAGAGTGAAAGAGTGCAAAAAGTTGGAGATTGAAGGAGGGAGGCTGGGACTAGGGAAAAGATGGGGAAATGGAGAAGACCGAGATACGGGGAAGGAATGACATTTGGATAGAAAGGGACAGAAAAAGACATTTGGACAAATTAAGAGAGAAAGAGGAGGAAGCCTGAGAAAGATGGAAAGTAAGAGAAGCACAAAGAGATAAGGCCAGGATAGAAGACATAGAAATAGAGATATCGCACAAACGAGAAATAAATACAGAAGAAATAAAAACGAAAGAAAGAAAGAAAATTCAGAAAAAAGGGAGGTGTGGAAAAAAATAAAAGCACGGGCAGAGAGAAAAGGAAAAGCAAAATAGCGATAAATCAAAGGAGATAAACGAAAAAATGCAGATAATATAAGGGAGAAAGGACGAAAAAAATCAAAGAAAAAGAAAGCCGGAGAAAATACCAGAAAATCGACGAGAAAGGAAGACAGAGAAAAAATGTGAAATTCAAAGAGAATGCGAGTCGGGAAAAACAGAAGAGAAAGCAAATCAGATATATGATTGGAAAATCTAAGAGAAAGTAAGGCAGGGAAAAAAACGAGAAAATCGAAGAGAAAGCAAATCACAGACATACGAGAAAATCGAAGAGAAAGCAAGGCAGATAAAAAAGATAACAAGTGAGAGAAAAATAAAAAAAGAAAGAAAAGAGACTTCGAAAACTGAAATTGACAGAAAAAATGTAGAACAAAACAGGAATACGGTGAAAAAGATAATTACAATGAGGAAAGAAGAGAGACAGACAGAAAACACAAAGAGAAGAAAAGAGAAAAAGAAGGAGACCACGAGAACTAAATGCAGGGAGAAAGAGAAATGGAAAGAGATAAAAGCAGAAAGAGAGAACAATAATCATAAGAGAACCAGGTAGACAGCGGGAAATAAATATAAAGAGCAACAGAAAAATAAAAAGTGAGAAAAAAATGTAGGGAGAAATAGACAATAAAAAGAGATAAAAGCAGACAAAGAAAGAAAGAAATACAGGGAGAAGTTGCGAGAAATAAAACGAGAGAAATAGAAAGCCAGAGATAGGAGGAAACCCCGAGAAAAGTGAGAGAAGGTCAGCAAATAGAGGGGAAAGGATTTTTCAAGGGGTTTCCAGAGAAAATTATATACAAACAAAGTCAAGTCAAAGGGTTTTTTTTATCCCGAAAAACTTGCTCTTGAAACTCGGGATTTTCTCCTTCATGCTGTGTAACTGTGTACACTACTAACACATGTGTATCATTCCCATTTATTCCTATTTTAGTAACTACAACTTCTCCCCAAGTCTTCTATTTTACCCAAATATTCCCAGAAATATCTTTAAAATTTCGGGTAAATCCCACATATCGCCTTTAATTTTTCCGGTAATAATTCCCGCATTTTTGGGCCAATTAGTTTGTTAAATACGATTATATTTACTTCCCTCGGCTTTTAATATCAGAGGCGGGAAGAATTGAACAAATTCTAGGTTTAATCCGTAATCCTTTCTCTGTGGCACATTTCCCCTTTCGTACTATATGGAAGCTTTGGCACTTAAGTAAAGCCAGGAATTCTTTCTGTCGCCTCCGCCCACGGCTTTATGGAGAAAGGAAAAAAATAAGAGGGGAAAAATCAAACAAAAAAAAAGCCCAAGCTTGGTTGAGCCGTGCTGCTGGTGACAATTCTGCCTCTTCCCATATGTAATCTGTCTCTCTCTTTGTCTCTCTCTTCTCTCTGTCTCGCTCTTTTTGTCTCTCCCTCCCTTCTATCTGTCTCGCTCTCTCTCTATCTCTCTCTGTGGTCTTTGATGTACAGAAAAAAGAGATGTGTGGTATAGATAGAAAGAAAGAAAGAAAAAAAAAGTGAGAGCCTATTGAGTCCGTTTTTTTGTGAGTTCATAGGGCTTTATCCAAGCCCATATACTACCCGTTTTTTTTTTCGGTCGACAGGTGTACGAGATTTGCTCGTGAAGAAAATCTGTGTGGGCCGTTTGTTTCACGTGACGACGAGAGATGATTTCCCTCAAATCCCCTGCAAAAAGCATGGGGATGAAATGTGTCTTGGAAGGGAATTAGCTTTTGTGGTTATTCCATATATATGTTTTTCTTATAAGAAAAATTCCCTGTTCTCCCTCCATCCCATTATGGTGATGATGGACGTGCATTGGAATTACGACATCATTATATTATGTAAACGAGGGTGTAATTGTAATTACTTTTTCATCGTTTCTATTAACTTTGTACAGGGTGCGAAACTATGGATTCTAGCCTCGCATAGTAAAAAAAACTGAGCATTAAATTGTAAATCTTGATGTTATTTAATTTAAAAAAGGAGAAGAGTCGTGCAATAGTGCATTGTAAACATCTGTAGAATTGAGGATAGAAAGCTTAGAATTAGAAATAAAATTCGGAAGTATTGCATTTACATTTAAACCACCTTTGTATGTTACATTTTACATTACATACCGTTTGCAATTAAAGATCATTTACATTTCAACGAAATTACATTTTACATTGCATTACATTTACATTAAATTAACCATTTACAATTAAAAATCATTCACATTTAAATTCAATTACATTACACATACATTAAATTTGTCATTATAATTAAAAATCGGACAAACGTTGGCTATTACATTTAAAGATGGATTTTTGGCCATAGATTAAAAAATATTTAAACAGTGATAAATAATTTTTTTTTAAAAGCGGGAATGTTAATCTTAAATAAAAATAATTGCTTAATAATGACAGTCTTCCATTGGAACAATGTTAATCATAAAGTATGAAAAAAAATATGAAAAAAAATCGTCACAATCAAAGTCCAAATTCAGTAATCTAAAATGTAAACAAAATCCACACTTTCAAGCGTGAACTCAAATTCGAAATAAAAAACTCGAACAAATAATTGCTTGGAAATAGAATAGAGTAAAATCGTTGACAAAGTAAAAGTACAAAATAAAATTAGAGAAAAATATTAAAATTTGGTCGAAATAAATCAGACAAAATGTAGTTTAAATTTTAGAACTAATACCGATTCATCCGACAACACAATCTAACACGTAAGGAATTGCCGGATTTTGATTGAAGGCAAATGAAAACGGCATCAAATCAATACGAAAGATTAGTTAAAAACTTGGGGGAAAACATAAAAACCGAAGGCAACAAAAAATAATCCAAAAGTTTAGGATGAGTCCTAAAATAAATTATACAAAATATAATTGATAAACGGACCACAATGAAGCGTCGAAAACCGGACGTGCTCATACTACCAATTTAATATAAAATTACATTCCAAAAAAACTAAACGGCGCTAAATCAATACCAAAATAACTATAAGGCGGAAACGCGGGAAAATTCAACTTCAAAAATGAAACTATAACGTACTAAAACTTTTTTGGCTATTGTGAGGCTGGTCAAAAATATTTTAGTGGTACATGTACAGTTGTGTACATATGCCCAAAAAAACCCGTTGAAATGGTTCCGATTTTCCGAATTGTCTAATTTGTCCAACAGAAAAACAATGTTTGTATTCATTCCCTAGAAATACCAGTAATAAACGCCGAAAGGATAACAAGGAGCAGACTTTGTCATTTTAACAAGAGTGAAAGTACCGGCAAAAAAGGGTTTTTTCAAAGCAAAATGTGACGGAGGGCCTGGGATGGATGCACTTAAAGAGAGAAATTCAGCTTGACATTTGCCCTTGTTGCTTTAATTGTGGACATGTGCATCCCATTCAAAATGTGCCGTCTCTGTTGGGTTTAAATGCAAATAACAAAAGCGGAGAATTAAAAAAAAAAGATGTTACTCATGTGAAAGGGAAGAGTGGAATAATTATTTTCTGGTATACTAAATACCACTGCTACAACTACCGTAATCTCTCATGTTACTGCCTCTTGTGCCGCAATCCTCGTCAATGGCTTACAACTTTGCCTGGCAGAGAGAATAGTATATTTGAGGGGTTCGAAGCCAACCCAGCATAAGTCCATTTTACACGAACCGCAAAAAACTGTGCGGCTATCAAAATTGTGAAACTTTTTGAAATGGACATACCAGTCATGTAAAGCCTCACCACTCACCATTAGACAATTTTTCGCAAATCCAGCTTAGCCCGTTTACAAAATATCCCAAATTTTAAGGCATCAATTCCATGGACTTAGTCCGTTTTGGCAACGAAATCCGGATTTCCCCCTCATATGTTTACTTATATTTATTGTCCTGTACAATTATAAAAGTGTTGTATTATGCATGAGATTGATGGATTTAAAAGCTCCCACTACTTCGCCTTTATTATGTCTGTCTCTCCCTCTTTGTCTCGGGGATTGTTTTCTTTTTTAGCCTCTCCATTTCTCTCTCCTTGTCTCTCTCCCTTTCGCTCTTCATCTCACTCATCCACTCCCTTCTCAATAAAAACACTCTGAATCCGACCCCGTTACACTCTCTGTCTCTTTTCCTTTCTTTTACACTTCTCCCTCTCTTTCCCTGTCTCTCTTTCTCCCTCTAGTTACTATCTCTCTCCTTTCCTGTCTACATTTCCTTCTCTGTTTCTCTCTCTTTCTAGCTTCCTCTCTCTCTCTCTGTCCATTTCTTTACAGCTTTCTTCCTCCCCAAATCTCTTTCTTCGGATTCATCTCCCTTTGTCCCCATTTCTCTGTATTTCTCTCGCTTTCTCTCTTAATCTAACTCTGTTTGTCTCTACATCTCTCCCCGTTTCCCTGTTCTCCCGCCTTTTCTCTCCATATGTTGGTTATTTCTCTCTTTAGACCTTTCTCCCTCCTTTTTTCTCTATACAGCTCGTACAGCTTTTCTGTCATTTTCTCTGTTTAGCTCTTTCTCCTCTCTTCTATCCCTGTTTAGCTCTTTCTCCATCCATTTCTCTCTGTATAGCTATTTATTCTCTCTCTCTCTTTTTCTCTGTCAAGCCCTTTGTCCTCTCTAGGTATTCTCTGTCTAGATATTTCTCCCTCCTTTTCTCTTCATTCATAGCTCTGTCTCTCTCTAGGTTTTTCTCTCTTATTTTCTCTAGCTCTTTGTATCTTCTTTTTTCTCCCTCTAGCTCTTTCTCCAGTTTAATTTCTCTCCACTTCTCTCTCTCGCTCGTTTCCTCTCTCATCGTCTCCCTTACTCTGTAGTGCTTTCTGCCTTTCTCTTCGTGTCTCTCTGCCTTTCTCTCTCTGTCAAGCTACCTATTTCGCCTTCATTTTCTACTCTCTATCCTTGTATCTCTCCAGTTCTTTCTCTGTCTTTTCTCTTTCTAGTTTCCCCTCTTTTTTGCCCTCTCTCTGTCTCTCTCTTTTTCTACTCAAATACTCCGTTTCTTCCCATCTTTATCTTTACATCAATGTATGTTTATCTATATATCGTCGTTTAAGCATCAAAACTGACCAAGTCGTATAGAATTCTTATGTACGATAGTCAGTTTTGACACATAAACGCCAATATGCTTATAGCTTTCACTACCTTCATTCTATAAACTGACTTTATCTCTCTTTTCTCTCCTTCGTGTCTTCTCTTTGCCTCTCCCGGTATCTCCTGCCTTCTACTTGTCTTGGCCCTTTTCTCTCTTTCATCCTCTTGTGTCTTCTCTCTCTCTCCCTCTAATCTTCTCCCTGCTATTTGGCTCCCCTCTTTTGCATTCCCTGTATTTAACTACTCCAAATGGCTCCTACCAATCTTACACACGTGTCGTATGACTCCCTCCGTGTCTCTCTGTCACTCTCTCTAATATCCCTACTCGTCTCCCCCTCCCAATGTCGTCGTCCTCACCGTCTCGATTGCCTAATAGGTAATGGCATAAACTGTGGACGTCCCATCAAATCTATTACACACGGGCTCCCTCTCTCTCTCTTTCTCTTTCTCTTTCTCTCTCTCTTTCT
>JAQGBT010002248.1:0-25256 GCA_034698585.1 Disparrhopalites patrizii
GTTGTTACAGAGAAATGTTGTTATAAAGAGACTTGCTACAGAGACACTCCACCGTACCACAGAGCAGGATTTTCTTGACTCCGATGTGTATGTATCTTTTATTGGAGGCACTTTAACCCAAAAAAATCTTTTGGAAAAAATACAGCCTGATACAGTGGAGACTCGTTATAACAACACCCAACGGAACCAGAAATTTTGCTGTTACAGTTGACTCTCTCTATAACTCTCCTTATAACAACTTTTACTCTATAACAACTTTATTTTTCAGCCCTTCGTATATGTAGTACTGTAGTATACATATTAAATGTTCCATATAATATAAAACAACTTTTACATATAACAACCATTTTTGCCCTTCCCATCATGGTTGTATAGCGAGAGTCCGCTGTATAACGAATTTTTTGGCTAATGCTGTTATGGAAAACAAATTTAGCATGCTTTTTTAAACCAGCAGCATAAATTTCCTGACGTTACAACGAATTTTTTAACGTTTTGCTGTTATATAGAGAATGTTGTTATAAAAAGACTCCACTGTGAAAGTGAAATAACCAGTAAATGGAAGATGACATAACACGTTTTACGGGTTAGTCTGGAGAGAATATAGGCAAAGAGTGCCAATGTGGCTTGGCATTTTAATAGCTTGGAAAGCATAGAGAGGAAGTGATAACAGGAGATAAATGCGGACAGTAAACTGACATCTGGAGCTGATGACAGTTGTTCAAAGGAGGATTTAAGGCATTATGCAATAAATGCTTTTCCCGTGACTAACTTGTCACCTTTCTGATAACAGGTTGCAGCCTCCGGAGGTGACATCCCAGACGACGCCCTCGTTGGTGAGTCTCTCTAATCTTTACCATTGTACTTTTATATTCACAGGCAATCCTATCAGCAACTCTGTTTATATGTATACGCATTGTTGTATATTGAAGAAAAATTAAACATGCTGAATGCCTTCCTTACATCATCTCTATTATACTCACATATTATACATACATATATATGCATGGGTGGTTAAAAATAGTTTTTTTTGTTCCAGGTGGATATGATGCTGACGGAGGTAAAGGGGAAATCCTATTGCTCGCTTAATTAGTACTCAGCTCAATACTTCAGCTAAATGAATGAAAGTCTAAAATAAAATACAGTCGACTCTCCCTATACCGGCCCTCCCTATAAGAGAACTGACTCTATAACAGCAGTTCTGAATCCCCCCTACAGCTTCACCAAGTAAAGTGCGCTCTCTGTAAGAGCACTCCCTATAACAGGAGTTACTGTATAGCAGCAGGGTATTTTCTTGCCTCGCTCACATTCCTCTCACTATAGCAGCACTTTCTTCCTATAAGAGCATTAGCGCCTAAGCCAGGTATCCCTTCAACATTAACTTTTTCTCTATAACAGCACCGAAACTCTACATCAGCACAATTTCTTTCTTTTCTCACTAAAATGTAAATATTTATGCCCAATTTTGTAAATATTGTTAGAATTCCAAGAATTATGGAAGTTAAGCCTGAAAATAATCTTAATTAATTAATGTTTTTTTAAACTAATTCTCTCTATACCAGCAGTTCGTTATAAGAGCACTTCTTCCGGTGCAGATAGGGTGCTCTTATAGAGAGTGTCGACTGTATGTAGTTATGTAAGCGTTAAGTTAGCCTATGGAATGACAATGGTATATTATGTCCGTTCAGAAAACTATTACATCGGCCGAGTGATCTTCGACGGAACGGTGACGGTGGGGAAGATTCACCGAACTCACGGTTGTTGCTACGTGGCGTACGGCGGCAAAGAACACAGCTTCAATGAATACGAGGTCCTGGTTCGAAATGCTTTGGGCAGACACTTGAATGTGTAAAGGAAACGCCTCAATCAAGGACATACCAATTTACTGGCATTTGCTGGCCTCTGATCGCATTAAATCCAATGTGTTATGCCAAAAAAAATAAAGCTTCCATCGGACTTTTACAAATTTACCTTCAGATTTTATTTGCAAAACTTTATTTACTTGCATTACATGTAGACTTCCAATTCAAATTTTTCTTGGTTTTAAAATTGGAGCTGAATTTGAAAATCAACTGTAATTTTCTTGTTTTTGATTTAATTTGTAAGTTGAATTTGAATGCAATCAACTAGTTAAAGGGTTATAATTTGACAACTTCGTGGCTACCATTTGAATTGAAGAATAGAAAACCAACTATAAAAGGTGATTTGAAGTTGATTTAAAGTTGAATATTCAAATACCGGCCAGGAATATTTTTTTAAACAAATGTTTCAACTGTGTAAATTTTGTGACGACTATTTTTAGTGTAAACCAATTGAAAACTGCTTGCATACAGTACTCAGATAATTCCGAAATGACAAAAAATCTCAATAAAATACACTAGATCCCAAGATTTTTAATTTTTATCATGTACTACAAAAATTGTGTATTTGAAATTATTGCCGTAACAAATAACAACGGAAGTAACAAATTCTACACGCATATGTGATGTGTATGTAGTTTAGTCTCTGGTAAAATTTTGTTTAGTATAAGTTTAGTATACATTCAAATTCAACTTCATGACCTCACTGTATTTGAAGTTGATTTGAATTTGAATAGTTAATCAATAGATATTAATAATACTAATATTAAATATTAATTGAATAGAAATTATTACTGTAAATTACTGGTTTAAAGGTCGAAAGGGACCAGTTTGGATGGTGACGGCATATTTAATTGGAGTAATATTGGTAGGTGTTTTCCATGAATATGAGGATTTGTGGGAAAAGCAATTACTGCTTATCTCTGTCACCGGACCCACCCTTTACTGGTTATTGACTTTATTTACTGGAGTCTCCATTAGAGATTGCCTCACATCCGCCGACAATGTCACCTATTTATATCTCGGCGTTGATTAGCTTTCCCCTCCAGTAACAAACGGGTCCCAGCCTGGTGCGAACGGAAAAATCTAATTCTTCTCAGTTTTATTCTAGCTACAAAGGGATTGCCTAATTTTGGTGGAACTAGGAAAAATGGGTGAGCCAAGAGTGTGTTCGTGGGTGCGGATGTCCGGCGGCGTGAAACCCAATTACGGAGTCCATGCCGGAGTTGATTCTGGGAATGAAGTGTACGTGGCAAGAGCCAATCACGAGGGAGCCGTCGTTCCTGGGAAGCTTCACGTGTCCCACACAAGTGCCTACATTCCCTATGATGGCAAGGAGCTGCCCAAGTCCACTCATGAGGTACATACATACCAAAATGATGGCTTTTAGCCTATAGTCTAACCTTACGAAATTGATAAAACAAAATAAATAAATGTGTCCAGTTGTTTTAGGTGATAGATCGATAGATAAAGATGTGTACATCCATGTGTGATCCTTGTATTATAGGTGCTGCTCGCGCCTCTGGCGGCCTTGAGTTGGGTGAGTTTCTTTTGGAAATATTTCTTCTTGTAAATACGGTTTGGGTTTTAATCAAGGAATGACATCGGGAAAAATATGGATTAAAATTCGAATTAAAATACGCGTTTTTCCTAATTATGAATTCAAATTTAAATTTCGGATATCTAAAATATTAATTCTAATTCCAATACAATTTCATTCAAATACTCAGACATATGAATACGTATTCAAATACTTTTCGAATACTTTTAATAATTTATTTGTAATGCAATCTGGCATAATTTGTAGCTTAAAATAAACGCAAAATCAATACATAAAATTATAAATTGACTACGCAATTCGGATATTGCAATAATCAAAGCTTTTACATACGAAATAGTTAAATTACCGCCAATTAATAAATCCTAATTAGAATACCTTGATATTGCGAAAAAAACTTGCCCGAAGCCGGGAATTAGCAACATAAATGAAGGAATTTTCGAATACCAATAAAGTATCGGAATGAAAATGTCAACTTTTCAATACGAATTTGAACGAATGTATGTATTTGTAATTATACATTCCAATTAAAATATTTTTCTGACAAAAATATGGATACTAATTCCAATTAAAATACTGAAAATGTCATAACTTGGTTTTAATTGTAATTATTTCCCCCATAAATTAACATTCTGTGTCATTCTATTCATTTTATATCATTTTATTCAATGCAGGTTCGAGCATCAGGAAGCAGCATTCCCGTTGACGCCGTGATTGGTAAGAACAAGAACCATTCATAGATAAATTCTATTATAAATTCCACGTTTTTATGTATGTAATTGGTATTATTAGTAATATTTTGACTTACATTTGCTAGTTTATTTCGTATAATTTTTAATTGACTTGTATTTGCTTGGTTATTCAGGTGGTCATGCAGCAAACGGGGGTTAGTTCCTTACTAAAATCAGCTTCAATTGGTTTTCCGGTTTCCGGTTTGCGCATCCAAAAACGCTCATTACTTTTTCTCATTTTTAAATTTCTAATGTTATTTACATGTGTGAACAGAAACGTATTATATCGGTCGTGTGATTCACAATGGAACTGTGACGGTGGGGAAGGTTCATCCGAGTCACGGGGCTTGCTACGTCGCCTACGGCGGAAAGGAGCTCAATTTCCAGACGTACGAAATCCTCGTGCGAAATCTTTTGGGTCTGCACCTGGGCGCGTAAAGAATTCCATGCATTTATGAGAATCCATTGTCATTCTGCATCTTTGTACATGGCTGCGATGAAGCTCATGCACTTAACGTCTTTGATGTATCATGGATTTTGCAATTAAAATGAATGGATCCGGCGTTAAAACGCACGATATGACTCCGACTTTTAACTTTAAAATTCATCTGATTTACAAGTTCATATTATTTTTGCCGACGCCAGGACCAACAAACTCGTTTCCTATTCTCATTTTCATATTGTTTAGTTCTCATAATCCAGACCAATTCTAGAGTGGCTTTTGAAAGTGCTGTTTAAATAAAGCCTTTTATACTTGGACCAATGATTTTTAAAGATGCGACCAACAACAACAATAAACACAATTTCTCCTAATGATGCACAATTGCGTGCAAGTGTAAAGTATTCTATCCGATACAGTCTACTCTCTCAATAATGGCTGAGCAAAAACCAACCAGAAAAACCGTTATAACGAATTACCGGTATAAGGAAAACCGTTATAAGCGGTTTTAATGGCGGGGGATTCGAAATTACCGAAAAACCGGTATACAGTGGACTCCCGCTATAACAACCCTGAAGGGAAGGGCAAAAATGGTTGTTATAAGGAAAAGTTGTTATATTGGACATTTAATATGTACACTACATATACGAAGGGCGGAAAAATAAAGTTGTTACAGAGACAAAGTTGTTATAAGGAGAGTTGTTATAGATAGAGTCCACTGTAGCGTGTGAGGGCGTGGCCTACAACCGTTATACGTTTATTGGTCGGGGATTCAGAGCTTCCCTGTTATAACGAAAGCACCGGTATAAAATAGCCGTTATAGAGGAAGATTTTAGCATTGAAATGGTCTCGGGCGGGTTTGTGAACGCCGTCATAGTGCAAAAATCGTTATACGGAGGTCCATTGTAGAGAGAATTGACTGTAATTCCTTATCGTATCATATTCCTCATTAAAATTTGGCTGTCGGCGTCAAACCAAGGAACTCTGTGTAGTTCCTATTTTGCCCATTCCCTGAAATGTTCTTGCATGGTACAAATTATAGGAGCAATTATCTACAGTGTAGTCTCTCTATAACAATTCTCTTTATAACAGCATTTCTCTATAACAATAGAAGTTTTTATGTCCTTCTTACATATAAGCTACATATTTGATGTTCTATATAACAAATTTTCTATGTAACAATATTTTTCGACCTTCCCTTAATAGTTGTTACGGTGGAGTCTCTATATAACAACTCTGAAGGGAAGGACGAAAATTATTGTTACAAGGAAGTGTTGTTTACATATAACATTAAATTTGCACATTATATGTACGAGGGACTGGAAAAATAATGTTGTTACAAAGAAATGTTGTTATAAAGAGACTTGTGATATAGAGACTCCACTGTCTATATAAGCCAATATTTGCTCTTCCAACGTGTGTCGACATTGTGTTAATTCACTGTATTATAATATATGCATGACTCGTGAGTCAAATGTTTACATTATTCCACAGAAAACTAACCAGCGCCCATTATTTTCCGTACACATCAATTTTCTCAAAGTTTGACTTAAAAAGCATATCGACTTTGGCTTGTAATCCCAACCAAAATCTCATCCAACTTGAAGCATTTTACAAGATTTTTGAATCCCTTTGACTTTCGTAAAAGAAAAGGCTTAATACGTTCGAAATGACTAATCTGCATGGTAACAACAACTATTTGCTATTGCTCCTGATCTGCTCTGTGAGCGTCCGTGGATTGGAATTATTAAAGCAACCAAATTTCACCTTCAGTCTGCCTTTGTTGATTAACCAGTACAAAGGCTACCACATAACATTTTACGTGGGAAGTCTTCACCCATTTTATCCCACAATCACTGCTCCTCATGCTATCCAAAACATGAATTCTCATCCCCTCTGCAAAACTCCCGTTCAAATGAACACGATCAAGGCCCGGGGGAAAAAATTCCAGTACATCCAAAGCTACATGCTTGTGCTGATGACGGATGCAGATCCGCATGCGAAATCCCAGATACAATGTTCGGAAACGATAACTTTGAAATTTCCAATCTACAGATCAATTTGGAGCCACGGTAAAACTCATCGGACGTTTTTGCTGGAGCCGCTTCCGACTCTCCCATGCCTCTACATCGTCTTCTACGCCAGCTGGAGCGACATTCTGGGCTACACGAATATCAAAAGGAAATTGCAGCCCTTCCATTTCCCCCGATTCGAACTGTTGCTAGAGCTCGATGGCATCGCCCAATACGGAGCCATGACCCTTGAACCCGGAGATAAATCCGAATTTTCCTGCGCGATCCCAATTTCATGCTTCGATACCATGCAAAGATTGTACAGAGAGCGAATCCGAGAGAAATACGCGGAATGGAAGTTTCATTCCGAAAGCGCATCGGTCGAGCCGATGGAGCGAAATCAGAAGGGAACCTCTCTCTGGCTCATGTACGGGGCTATCCAGGAATTTCTTGACGTAAAGGCAAACGCAACAGCCTCAAAATATAGCAACAGCGCCGGACCCCGCGTCGCCTTTTATAAATGGGGCTCCGTTGGAGTTTGCGATATGCACATTATTGGGCAGTATAATTTGTTCCGGTTTATCACGTCGGATGGAGTGACGCGCCAGCAGATTCAATTCCAGGTTTATACCATGCCATTCGGGACCAACGTTTGGGTGGCGCTGGGCCTGTCCATCCTTTTGATGGCTCTGGCACTGACAGCCTTGCTGGCAAATAGAAAAAACCTTTGCAATGTAGCCGGAGCTATCTGGCTCTCGTTAATTGGCTACATTATTGAACGACCAATCCAGGAGAAAGGCATTGTCGGATCTAAAAAGTGTGGGCAAAATATCCTGATTGCCTTCTATATTCTATGTGGACTAGTGATTACGAATCATTTCAAAAGCTACTTGAAATCCGAGTCTACATCGAAGCAGACTTACAGGTAAGGTTACGGATGGCAACAATTCGATTCTGAATCGGCTTTTTTTCGATTCAATTCGATTCGATTATATTCAAATTCTTGAAAATGCGATTCGATTCGAAACCGTGAATCGAATCAAATAATTCGATTTAAGACGTAAATGGAATCACAAAATTTAACTGAAATTGGATTCATTCGATGAATTATTTAATACAAAATTTGAGGATATTCTTCCAAAGCAGAGCAATAATCATCCAAATATTGGAGCAAATGTAAATCAACGGTAAATATTATATCACTGTTACTTGCATTTATTTGCAATTGCAAACGATTAGGCTTGATTATATGCTTAAAATTTGCAAAAAGTCGCAATGATATATTTTTTGCATCGTGTGAATCATGATTAGATTCAATCCATGGCTTGAATAGAAACGAAACGTATCATTTGCATTGTAAATCGGATAGAATTTCGATTCAATTCGGGCTTTGAAACGAATCGAACTAAACATTTTAGAGCAAAAAATCGGATTTAGTATTTGAATTGAAAGGCATCTAATTGAGTAGAAAAATCCGATTCAAAAGCTAATCGTTGCCAACCATAAAAAAATATTTGGCCTTTTTAAACACATTATTTAATTAAGTACATTTTAAGCGCGCAAGTTAAGTCTAAAATCACGTTTTGTAGGTTTTTTAGTGGAAAAATCGCGGTTTTTCTACTTCCCGAGTAAAAATCGCTTTTATCGCTGTTGTCGCTTTTATCACGTTTATAGCGTTTATCGTGTTCATGGCGTTTATCGCTTATTACATATTTTTGCAGCTTGACGGTGCCATTGATCGACCTAAATGGGTCATTCATAGATTAACGACTACATATATACTTGAATTTGTCGCTTTAACGCATTCCAATAACCATAACTTACAGTCTAAAGTGGAGATCTTTGCGGGACATAAGAAATTTTACGTTTTTTGTACCGCCTGGCAAACGGTGGGGCAGTAGCCAATCTCTGGACGACAATTTCTGGACGTGGTACGATGACGAGCATGGAACAAGATGTTTTTGCGCCAGAATTTGCGAAGTGACACCTACAAGCATTAGCATCAGGTCCAGCAGTCGTCATCTGGAATTTCATAGTTTGCTGGAAGTTACTGGAACAAGCTATGATCTGATTCCTCCCGGAAACATACATTGCGTGGACAACCGAAATTTCACGGACCTCATTGAAGCTTCTTTATTGAGGCCGAAAACGGCGCTGCTTACGTTTTCGCAAGAATTCCATTATTACTGGAATAAAATGTCGGGGTACATGAAAGATCATCTTGCTGTCAAATTCCATCACAACAAAGTGGATGACACACTCTTGGTGAGAAATAGATTCATGTATGCGTGCGATGAGAAACTTCCCCGGGTATTCTCTCATCGCCTGTTCAAACGCTTGAGGACAATGATTACATGCGGACTCTTGGCTTACTGGCAGCGGCGAGAGAAATCTGACTCGGGAGCCTGCTGGTTTGCATCAGGATCCGAAGAATATGGGAGTGCTCGGGAAAGTGCTTTGACCTTGAAGGGATCCGGGATTATTCTAATTCTACGTTTCCTAAAACGTCTACATTTGTTTGCAATTCTGATTATGTTTCTGGAAATCCTGTACGAACTAATTAAGCAAGTCATGAGGCAGCTTTTGGTCTCAAAGAACAACTAACATATTTGGAAAAGTAAATATACATTTTGTGAAAAAGTATCATTTGCTGGCTGAATCACCTTCATCTACATATTGTGAGTTGATTCTCATCTTTTCTCGTCACAATGGTGGTTTCCCATAATAATAGTTTTTAATAATAATTAAAGTAGATGGAGTGTATCTCTTACATACGTTTTTTACGTATCAATTCGTATATACATGTGTATCACTCACATGTGACGCAACTCCCAAGGTATTGACAGATTACTTAGGATTAGGATTCATATTCGGATTATTTTAAAGAAAATTTATTTCTGGGATTGGGAGTGCGGATTACTAAAGGTTTGTGGATTGAATTAGAATAAAAAAACAGAAAAGAGTTGGGATTAAATAATTCCGGATTAATGGATTACGGATTAAGAATTTTAAAAATGTACGGACGGAATTTTGAGAAAACATTTTGCACTTGAGATATTTAACTTCAACATATATTCGATACGAATAAGACACTGTCACTGTTGTGAATTGTCAGTTCCTATATTTTTTTTTTTTTTATAAAATAAGGACTATTTTCGGATTTTCAAAGCCTGGTCGAACAAAGAGTTTCAGCACATTATACATGTTTGATGTCATATATAAATACAATAATATTCTTATGAATCGTTTACGAACAACAGCATTTTTTTCGTTCCTTCCAGAATTGTCTAGATCTATCACTCCAGTATATGTAATATGTCTAGGTGAAATCGATTGAATATCCTCCGGGAATTGACGTGTTTTGTAAGCCACGCTTAAGATACCATTCTCTGCCTCTTAGTTTTGAAATTGTCACATCAGGAAGAGTGAAATACTGTCAACAAGTGCACTTGGGAAGGAGCTGAATGTATGATGATTGCTGATATCACACTGCGCAGAAGACATGTTTGTTTTCTTACCTTTTACACGAAAACCTTCCAGATATCCAGTGCCAGTCCTAGGAAAGGCGCAAAGCATCGAGGGAATAAGACATTCCCTTTCTTAAGATGTCCATCCTGATGAGCTGTATTCATGTCTTCATGCTGCTTTCTTCTGTTTCCATTTACCTTTGTGAATCCTACAAAAAGCGAAATCATTTCCTGGAAAACAAAGAAATCATCCGCGTTTCTTCCCTCCTCAATAACTACCCTGGGAGCTTCCTCTCAATTGTTGCGACGACACATCATCCGGACTACGCCTATCTTCATTCGCCCTATCTGCTCCAGAACGTTCGAGCGCATCCCTTATGTTCCCACAAGTTTCGCAAAAACCTTAAGATGTTAAAATCCAGGAAGGCCATAAATTTCCAATTCATCCGCTCCTATTTGATCTTCGTCCTTTCCCCACCCAAATATAATTCCCAGGACAGGAATTCCTCCTGTCGCATCAATTTGATTCGTCTCCGGGCAGAAGCCTCATTTTGGAGGTTTGACCAGAAGAGTGGGAAGGGCTTTTCCCAACGGCTGCCATTCATGCCCTTCACCTACATAGCCATCGTGAAATCCAAGGAGAATATCTACCGTGACCATGACACCCAGCGAAGCTTTTGTCCCTATCATCTCCCCAAATACGAAATTTATTACAGCTCTAGCAACGACTTTCGAAATACGAGTGTGGAGCTCACTTTGGGATTATCGCATCAAATAACCCGAATAAATTGCCCCGATCTGGAATGGTGCTTTCTGGAAATGCAAAAGAGATATCTGGAGGTCTTGCAAGCCAAGCATTTGAAATGGTACTTGCAGACTGAAAATAATCCGGATCGGGGTCGAAGTCCGTTTCATCGGAAAGATCCATCCAGGACCACGACGGCCCTGAGGAATTTCATCCGGGAGGGTTTGAACGGGAGCGAAGTGAGGCAAAATGGGCGCTCTCTCATTGTCTCCTTCCGGAAATGTGCCCTCAAAAAGTTCACAGAGGCCTGTGACTATCACACTGTCGGATATTACAACACATTTCGGTTCATCACATCCCACGGCGTGACCAAGGTTCGAGTCGGACTTGGGATTTACACCCGACCGTTTCAATGGAATGTGTGGGTCACGTTTTTGATCGAGATTGTAGTCCTCTCCGGGTTGCTGTGCGTCCATCGGAGGTACTTTTTGCGGCAAGGTATGACATCCGAATCGGTATTGGAATTCAGATCGGAATTTTATTCATATTTTTCAGTATTTTAATCGAAATTATATTCAGATTTTTGAGTATTTTAATCGTAATTATATTCAGATTTTTCAGTATTTTAATCGTAATTATGCTCATATTTTTCTGGGTTTTAATCAAAATTATATTCAGATTTTTCAATATATTAATCGGGATTATATTCATATTTGTCGGTATTTTACTCGGAATCATATTCATATTTTTCAGTATTTTAATCGGAATTATATTCATATTTTTCGGTGTTTTAATCGGAATTAGTATCGTGTTTTTGTCAGAAAAATATTTTAATTGGAATTTATAATTACAAATACATCCGAAATTCAAATTCACATTCAAAATTTGACATTTGGATTCCGATACTGTATTTGTATTCGAAAATTCTTTCATTATTTTGCTAATTTTCGCCTTCGGGCAAGTTTTTTTGGCAAAATCAAGGTATTTTGACGATGATTTTTTCAATTGGCAGTAATATAACTAGAGTTGCGTAGTCAATTTATAATTTTGTGTATTGATTTTGCGTTTATTTTAATATACAAATTATGCCAGATTGCACTACAAATAAATTTTTAAAAGTATTTGAAAAGTATGTGAATGTCTGAATATAGAAGCATACCTAAGTCTGATTGTGAGTATGTAAATAAAATTGCGTTGGAATTAGAATTTATATTTTAGATATCCGAAAATTTTGCATTAATAATTATGAAAAATACGTATTTTAATTCGAATTTTAATGCATTTTTTCCCCGGTGTCATTCCTTGTTTTGCGGCAAGGCTCGACGGACAATCTTCGGACTTGGTTCTCCGTCGTCGGCTACACTTTCGATCGTCCGTTGGACATGAACTTCGTGGTGGGGACGAAATCTCCTCGTCAATTAGTCGTTGGCGCCTACATCGTCATGACCTTATTTTTAACCATCCACTTCAAGAGCATTCTCAAATCGGAGTACACCTCCAATTATCCTTACGACTTGCAGTTTAAGCAGCTTCGGGACCTCAAAAACTTCACGTTGTACATGTCACCTGGCCGATTCGCATCGGAAACAACACCTCGAGACTGGGATGCGTACACCGGCGAAGATCCGGAGGATCCATTCTGCCAGAGGAAATGTAAAGATGGGCTTGCGGAAAAATTTGCCGTCCACGCCACTTCGGCACTATTAGAGTTCGAGCCATACGTGGATATTGGATGGAAGGATTTGTTACCGAAGCAGAATATTCATTGCATTGACAACGGGAACATGTCTTCCTTTATCAACAACAAATTACGGGAGCCCCGAACAGCCTTACTGAGCCTGCCGAAAGAGTTCAATTATTACTGGAAATTCTTCCGGGTTGAAATGAATCGGAACCCGGAATTGATGTTCCAGCACAATCTCGGGGAGGATGAATTTCTTGTCCGAAGCCGGTACCTCCACGTATTTGATGGGAAATTGCCCCGGAAGCTCACCCAGCCCGTCTTGCGCCGAATCGAGACGATCCTGGTGGGTGGATTCTACACGTTGTGGGAGCGCTGGGAGCAACGGAATAAGGTCCCCTGCTGGGGCGAAAAGGAGTACGCCAAGAAGGAGGCGGAAGCCAAGTCTCTTTCCTTATCGGGCTCGGATATTTACTTGATTTTCCTAATTGGATTTGTACTCTGCAGGTTGAGTGCGTTCATTTTCGTTGTGGAATGTATTCACCATTTATGGCTTCAACATAGTTTAGGCAACGAAAATCCACATTATTTGGTCATTGCGAAAGAAATTGGGAGAAAATACAGGGTACATTCCGGCACGGAGATAGACTTAAAAATGATGAGATCGTTTCCTAAGACTTGGGCTCAAATTGTAAGAACTCGAGTTTATCCAGCCCTGGCTGAGCAAGAAATGAGCTATGCATCCAACACGTCCTCGTTTGGTGGGGGCATGGCCGGTGATTGCAAGATGGCGGGTCCATTACGCCAGTTGGTAGAAAGCATGGAGAAGAATCCAGATATAATTATCAATGTGGGCGAATAATTCGCCATATTATTGTACATTCACATAATTATGTGTATGAGTAGAAACGTTTTCGATGTACAACCATTGTGTAATTTGTTAGGTTAAATTTCGCTAACAAACTAACAATTGTGCTGTGAATTGCGATACTGTTAAATAAGTGTAACTACATGTAAGATGTTATAATGTTTCATTTATTGTTTAAATTGAAGACAATTTAGTATTAAAGCTGCGATTTGTTGGCTTAAACAATATTTCGTCCCACACTGATAAATGGTTGTTGAACTTTTGTACAAAAACAACCAGGAATCATGGACGGGGATGCTTTGACCCCATTGAGTTACCCAGCGGCGACCTAAACCCCCAACCTTGTGTCCGTCTGATTGGCATCACCACATCTTCGCCATGCACAGCTTACCCAATCACCACCCCCCCTGAGGCTAACTTGCAACACTCACAATTGCCAGCTGGTCCAATAGTCCCCACCAAAAATCACCCTTGCACATTTGGCCCACTACGTTATATATGCCCACACGCATTGCTCTTATAGGAGATTTAAGGTGCCCATAAAAGGGCAGTTGGCTTCATTCACCCCCACTCAACTCTAGCTTCCGGATGGGTCCAGTGTCCATAGAGCCGCCGGTATTTCCTCAACGAGTCAGTGTGGGAAAAAACCCGATCATCCTGAACATCTTACACGGGACCGCTGAGACTGCATGTGGGCACTCTTCCTGCCAGGAGACCAGAAGACACGTCCACTCAGTTGATTAGTCATACGCCGACATTGAAAAGGCGTTCGACGGCCTTCTCGAACCTTCTCGGATTGTCCCGTAGTTTCACCCGTTTACGTGTGTGCGGCCATGCCTCAAGTCCAAAGGCTTCTTCAGTCTCTATTTCACCACCTCCGGTATCCTCCAACCAACCAACCAATTTTAATGCGGCAGTTGGTCACGGGGCAACTGACTAAACTGATTTTGTGGCAGTTTGCTTAGGGCCAGCTAGCCGTACACCAAAAATTGTGAATTGTAATGTACAAAACAAATTGTTATAGAGAAAAAGTTGTTATACGGAGAGTTGTTATAGATAGAGTCCACAGTATTAGAAATCACGACGGATAATTCGCGACAGTTGCAAGTAGTACCCAGCAAATCGGACCAGTTCTTGAAGATTCACAATAATTCGCATTTGCAATGCGAAATTACAAAGTTGGTATGTAACAAGTGAAAAAGTGAAACTCAATAACTGCTGCGGTTATTGTTGAGTAGTTTTATTGGAACACTTCTTTATCCCTTTATTACAGACTTGGGTGTTCAGGTGCTGGTTATATTTTGAACTCTATGGAGAAACGAATTAATGGCTTATACCATTTTTTGCATGTCTAACGGTTGTTGAATTGGTACAACGGATATACATATGTATATCCTCAATTACATCGTCCAATTATGCATTCACTTCCTCTTTCTGCAACCTTCCTTCGTAGATTCGTACCCTCAATTATACAAATATATATTTCATTTCATTTCATTCCAAATTACATCATTCAATGTTATCCTCAATTAATCGTTCAATTATCCCATCAAAGACCTATAAGTAGAGTGACCATCGGATCAAATTAAATGAAATAATGCATATAATTACTTGCGATTAGAATTGTTGATGACAGCTGCCAGCTCCTCTTTCAAATTGGGAAGGATAACCCTAACGTGTAAGTCTCCCAGTATAAAAGTTGTTCGAGTCGTGACATTTTTTCCACACATTAGCCACCTTGGGTAACTACAAAAAGTGCAAAGCATTTAGGTCAGGTCGACCCACAACGCGGGAGAAAAAATGTCAAAGAAAGAAATACCCAAGAGACCCTTACTGCACTTGATTTTCTTACGAGATTTAACATGGCGAAAACGCTGTCATTGAGACCACCCTATGATTATGTAATACAAAATAATTATGACTTATTTGCCACTAAAACATATTTATACGCAGTAGAGCTCATACAGTGTGTACAAGTACTAAAGAGCAACACTGTAGATAGTTGACATTCAGAATGATAATATAGTGTTAGGGTTGACAGCTTTCAAATGTTTTTATTTAAGTATGTTGTTTGAAGTTGACGAATCGCCGTTTTCTCTCTACTTGCCGCGTTTTTGTATCTCGTTTTTATATCTCTTTTTGTCTTAGTTTTCGTCTCTTTTTCTATTATTTTGTTTCTTGAGCTCCTATATTTTTTATCTAGCGTTTCTGTTTTTCTTTTTAAATTTTAATCGGAATCGGTAATAAAGTGGAATTTAAATCGGAATTAGAATTTTTATTCTAAAAACTCCCAACCCTGTGATGTATAAAGAGACCCCCTACGCCCTGTATGCACACACGTTCTGGATACAAGGCGGTATGGTTGGATGGCAAATGCTATTGTGAATCTAGCTTGCGAACAAGTTTGGTGGGTGTCGGATAATTCTTTGCAGCTTCCTAAACTCTGGTCGGGGATAAAACAATTGTAACGACGTTGTAATTGTTGCTGTAAGTACGTTTAGCGGTTAAATGGCACTTAAATTGTACAAACTTAGACAGGGGGACTTTATGAAATAAAATACTACGTCCGCACTTTCAGTGTTTAAGTTCAACAGCGGCACGTTGATCACTTATATTCGATATAATTTAAGTGCGGTATACCGTACATAAATTTTGCACACTTTTAGTTCTTGTCTATATCCACACTTTGAGCAATTAATGTCAATAAATAATTTCACAGTACTTAAATATAACCTCCACACTCTTAGAATCCGCACGAATAAAATTTACGGCTTTTGTATTTTCAATTTCAATGCGGCAAGACTGCATCAAGCAGCATTTAAACATCATTAACAAATAATAATACTGGTCTAGGAATTCGACGGTTCGCTCTAAATCCTATCATGTGAAAATATATAGATACATACAGGTTGCCGAGATACGATATGGCCCCCTTAACAATATGATCCAACAATGATGCAAAATAGACAATGCATGCTTCCCATGAATCTTATTGTGGACCTATGAAAAAAATTCATCCCGATCCGACCAACATTGGCCAAGTTATGGCGACTTAAAAAAAAAAAATTCGACTAAATTAATTTTTTGTTTCTGTCTTTAGGCACAAATCTTTTAATGTTCTCCCAACGGTGCAAATGGGGATACAGGCGTTTTCTATGCATACTTTTATTGCGAATGTAGAAAAAATATGTCCACAAAGTTCAAGCACGAATTGACCAAGTTATGGCGATTTTTCCGCGCCGAGTTTAAAAAACTAAAATTTCCGAAAAATCTAGTTTTTTTTATTTTATTATTAAAAATGCATATTTCTGATACAAAATATTGTATTGAGAATCCAGGAAAATAAATTTTATCCAGATCCGACCCAAATTACAAAGTTATGGCTGTTTTGCAAAAAAAAAGTTTAAAAATCCCTGCAGCGATCTCTGTAACAAATATAATTTTTATAGTGAAAAAATAATGTTTTTATAGAGAAAAAATAATGTTTTTATAGAGAAAAAATAATGTTTTTATAGAGAAAAAATAATGTTTTTATAGAGAAAAAATGTTTGCATAAGGAAACTTTATAAAGAGACTTGTTATAGAGAGGCTTCGCTGTACAGAAGATGCTTACATATGCTGGCCGACTAGAGCGTCAAAAAAAAAATTGTGAATTGTCGAATCCGAGGAGGCGATCACTTTATGTATTAAGACCGGATATGATTAAATCATGTCCTCTGGATATTTTAATAATAGTTCCACTGTATATGAATCCACTGTAGACGCCACTGTATTTAATTGAATTGAACTACATATGCATTGATGTTAACTACAAAAAATACAGTATGTTAACATGTAAATAGTAAATATGTGCGTTGACGGATAAATATCTTGGCTTAATTTTAATGTTGTATTTAATCACTGTAGTTTTTATGGTAGCAGTATATTTGTTGACTTATTTACATGCAAACACGTATACTGTCCAATTACACGTAATCACGCAATGTTATAAATTGTCTCAAGTTTTGCAAAATGTGTCTAACAAGCACTTGCGCCTTATAAATAAAGAATAGGTCGTTAATAAGATTCTTTGAAATACATTTATCATTTGGGAGCCCATTAAGCATGTATACATGCTAGGTGTTTTTCTCGTTCACTTTTGTAATTGAACGTTACCACTTAAAGCAGAAACACACTGTCTGGTTCGTGGAGTAAAAATTGTGGTAATTGGTGGAATAATAAATCTCAATTATACCATTAAGTCTGTATATACATACATTTATTTAACAAGTAGTCCGTCAGTCGAAAACTCGTTTAGTTGCGGTGAACATTTGTGTAGCATAGACATCGTGCTGCTCCTTTTAATGCAAATTATACCGCTAGTTTCCATACAGAATTTTTTTAATCTTCACCGCGATTTAGCAGAAATAATACACAAATATTCGTAATTATGTACTTGTGCAGAAAGATCCGTATGTATTTGTTTGTTTGCATTGCATCACTCGTTTTCCTGCAAGAACACATGGCTAAAGGCAGACAAATGACACACATGTCTAAACCCGCGGCTTTGAAGATTCACCCATTAATCAACCAATACGGGGATACTTACCACTCAATTCTTCGCAGTTCATTACATCCTCACTACAGCCAGTTACAGGAGCCTTACGTCCTCAATAATATGAACCAGAATCCTTTATGCGAAGTTCCGCTGGCCAACGTCCAGAGGACGGATGCGGGCTCCGCCATTAAATTGAATTGGATCAGGTCCTATCTCACTGTCGTTTTAGCTCCATCAGGACATATCGAAGGCGAGGAGATCAAGAACTGCATGCATCATCTTTTCCTCATAAAAGCGGACGTGAGCCGGTGGACATTGGATCCTGGACTGATCAAAATTGCCCGCATGCACCTCCTTCCTCTCATGCCCTTCGTCCACATCACATTTGGCCGTACAATTTCCTCCTTGTATAACAACCCCCAAATCAAACATCAACTCCGGCCCGCGCATTTCCCCAAATTCGACATTATGTACAAGCGCAATTATTATTTTCGGGGGAAAGTCACGGCGTACATGTTCATGGAAACACGGCAGAAAGTGTCCTGCTCCAGGCTGGAGATGTGCAAGGAGGAGCTGGAGATGGCCTATCACGCAAAGCTGGAGTCCAAATTCTTAAAGTGGAATTTTGAGTCCAAGGAAAAGTCTAGTACAGCATCAAACAAGTTCAGGGCGGGGATTGATCCGACCTTGCATCTTCGTGCTCTCACCCAACAAATTTCGAATGTGAGCTACGAGCAAGTTTTTTCGGGGCAGCTATCCATGAATTTCCGGCATTGTGGGATGCGATATCAGCACATCTTTTATCGGAAAGAGAGGTTTCACTACGAGGAGAGTTGTCAGCGATACATTACAGGTGAAAGTTGTTTCTCAAAACATGTTGACGAGCAGCCCTTTTTGTTTTCATAAATAGGACTGCTCGTAAGCAAATAGCAATATTAAAAATAGTGCGAAATCAAATTATATGCAGATTAACGTAAAGTTTACCAAGCGCATATTTTGGCTGCCGGGGCCGGACTCTTTGCCGGCTTGTTTTCACTGCGCAGTTAATGCGTCAGCCAAAAAGCATTGTCCCTGCGCATATTTTAATACCGGAAGTGCCGTTTTTTGTGCAATTTTGCCGACGCATAAACTGCGTAGGGAGTGTGTCGGCTGCATAAATTGCACAAATTCGGGACTTCCGGTGTTTAAATATGCGCAGGGACCATGCCATATGGCTGGCGCATTAACTGCGCAGTGAAAACAAGCCGGCAAAGTGTACGGCCCCGTCGGCCAAAATATTCGCTTGGCCTACTTTACGATTACAGTCGACTCTCTCTATAACAGTCGCCTGTATAACAGTACTCTCGTTACAACAGCAGAAAAAATTCTCCCCTCGAAAACTTTCTCCATTTGTTAACACAGCAATGTCTGCTCTCTATAACAGTTTTTCGCTATAACAAGAGAAATTTGATGCATATCTGCGTAATTCAATTTATTCCTGATTTTATGATCAAAAAGCTCATTTCATGATTTTTTGTCAAAATGGAAAAATTGCGCTTTGGTTGGTAAAATTTTCCTATGTTAATTCCCATTTAAAAATTTTCGGCACCCATTTCGCGTGACCTTTCACTTGACTTTACAGGTCAACAACGCAAAACGCACTCGAGTTACTTTATAAAGTGTAAGGGCATAAGGTACTACAACACAGTGATGATCTCGATTCAATCCGTTCTAACCACCAAAAAGGGTTCCCTTGTCAGTAGTCATAGAATATACTAATACCTATGCTTGTATATCAGTAAGAATATTGGTCTTAATATCACTTTCGCCCGAAAGTGCCCCCTTTAATTCCTGAACTAGTGAACGCAGGCGTTTAATTTTATTTTCAAAGCATTCTCCGTTCAATTATGGAAATGGCGCATTCTGATTTTTCCGTTTATCTCTTGTACATGTAAGGAAAGCATTTTATTTTTATCCTTATTTTGATAAAGTGTTTTTTGCACCCTTACAACAGGGAGCTTTGGGAGCATCCGCTACATTACTTCCGATGGCGTGGAGATGATTCGATCCGGCTTGGGCGCGTACACACAGCCCTTTCAAGCCAAAGTGTGGCTCTATCTGGCGGTTATTCTCATTTCTGTGGCATCCACAATTAATGCGCCGATCCTGCTGCGTTTGGTTCCTGATCAACTTCGGGCAACCAAAACTGTCAAAATTGTCTGGACGCTGATCGCTACCGTCATAGAACAGTCCATGCGAATTAATTGGATATTATCCCTGCACAAAATTTTCTACCTAATTTTAAGTTTGTGGCTCCTCATTGCCGTCGTAATTACCAATGGATACAAGGGGATACTAAAGTCGGAGTACACTGCTAAATATCCGTACCAATTGAAATGGAAGTCTTTGAAGGATTTACAAAATTTTACCATATACATTCCGCCCGGGGAGTTTGTGGAGACGTCTTCCCAGGCAGGAGACATCTGGAAAATATTTTCCGGTCCGGATCCCTCAGATTTCCGTTGCCAACGAAAGTGTAAGGATAAGAGCCAAGTGCATTTCTCCCTGCAATCAAACAGTCCCTACCTGGATTTTAGGCATTATATGCTAGCAACTGGAAACTCCCGAATCCTTCCGTCCAGGTTTCATTGCGTGTGCAATAAAAATATATCCACGCTCATCACCACGGAGTTGAGGAAACCCGCCACGGCACTCGTGACTTTGGCCGAGGAATTCAACTTTTACTGGAAAAAGGTGATGATGGAAATGGACCGGAATGGGGACCTTATTTTCCAGCATAATGCTCAGAAAGATAGTTTGCTCAAGCGTAACCGATACATCTATGTTTTTGATGGGAAACTACCACGTAAGTACACCAAGAGGATGTTAGGGCGCGTTCATGGGATTATCACCGCAGGCTTTTATGGACTTTGGCGGAAATGGGAAAATATAAGGAAAGTCCCTTGTTGGTATGAGCCGCTTATGGCGGAAGGTTCAAAGGTCAATCCATTATCCATGGATAGGTCCAGCGTGTACAAGATTTTCTTGGTGACATTGTTTTTGTATGTGCTCAGTGCGTTGGTTGCTCTTCTCGAAACGGGCAGGTATTATAACGATCATCGTTGACTTATCGTAACTTATAGAGGTCATACCGAAGGAAACACTCAGTCTAGCTCCTCATAATAAATATCCTGGCCCTCCGGTATCCCTTAACAGCCTTAACTGAATTGGCTCGGTCCTTCAACATCTAAGGACTAATTACTTGACTTCACCTTATGTATAAATAATTCCTACACAAAAACACTATAAGCAGATATAGTTTTTAAGGTATGTCATCCGAATCGGTCATCCGAATCGGAATTTAAATGGGAATAATATCCATATTTCTAAGTATTTTAATTGGAATTAGTATCCATATTTTTGTCAGAAAAATATTTTAATCCAATTGATAATTACCATACATTCGAAATTCAAATTTGTATTCAAAATTTGACATTTGGATTCCGATACTTCATTGATATTCGAAAATTCCTTCATTTTGTTGCTAATTCCCGCCTTTGGGCAAGTTATTTTGGCAAAATCAAGGTACTGTAATGTTTTAAATCGGCAGTAATATATCTATTTCGTTCGTAAAAGCATCCATTGTTGCAAAATCAGAGTTCCAGAGCCAATTTATAATTTTGTGTATTGATTTTGCGTTGATTCAAGGCTACAAATAAATTTTGAAAAGTATTCGAAAAGTATTTGAATACATATTCATATGTCTGAATATTTGAATAAAATTGTATTGGAATTATTATTTATATTTTAGATATCCGAAATTTAAATTCGTATTCATAATTAGGAAAAATGCGTATTCTAATTCGAATTTTAATTCATATTTTTTCGGATGTCATACCTTGATAGTTTTATATTTAAGATTTATACAACTCACACACTCCCTAAAGAAAGACATCCGAAAAACTAGGAATTAAAATTCGAACTAAACTACATGATTTTCCTAACTATGAATGCAAATTTAAATTTTGGATATCTAAAATATCAATTCTAATTTCCAATATAATCTTATTCAAATATTCAGACATATGAATACGTAATCAAATACTTTTCCAATACTTTCAAAAAATTATTTGTAATGCATAAGTAGCTTAAATTATGTCTATAGAATATTTTGTAGCTTAAAATAAACGCAAATTCAATGCACAAATTTACAAATTAACTCCGCAACTCTGATTTTCCAAAAATCGACGCTTTTAAGAACGAAATAGTTATAAGTTATAACTATTACTTATAATTACCAATTGAAAAAATCATCGTTACACAGGGTGCGTTGAAAAACTCGCAGACATTTAGAATTCCTGCTATCCTTGAGCATAGTGGCCATTCCAGAAATCTGCAAAGTCTGGGAGTTTTTCAACGCTCCCTATACCTCGATTTTGCCTACAAAACTTGCCCGAAGGCAGGAATTAGCAACATAATGAGGGAATTTTCGAATATGAATTAAAGTATCGGAATCCAAATGTCAACTTTTGAATACGAATTTGAATTTCGAATGTATTTGTAATTATAAATTCCAATTCAAATATTTTTCTGACAAAAGTATGGATACTATTAGTAATTCCGTTTAAAATACTGAAAAATATGAATATAATTCCGATTTGAATTCCAATACCGATTAGGATGGCATGCCTTGATTAATAGAGATAAAACGCTGGTTAAACTTGGTTTTTATGCCTAAAGATGTACGCTCATCTGGTATGTTTTGTTATGTTTTTAAATAATTTTCTAGAAGCATAATTACATACATGTGCATTTATTTGCAAATAAAACAGAATCAAATTGTACAAAGTTGAATTGTTGAGAGGGATGCAGCGCTGGTAAGAATTTGTTGGTGCAAAACATCTTGGTCAGAACGTTCGCTCACTTAAATACATTTACGGTGAGACCGGAACGAAAGACCAGCAATTTTAGTCTGTCAACAGAATAAAAATACTGGTAAGTCTTTAGATGTAGATACTGCGTTTTGGCAACATCTTATGTAGATTGTTATATACAATTATTACTTTTCATTAGCTTCTTTAGACATTAACTAAGGTGAATCGTTTTAAAAATTTAAGGACGTTTAAAAAATACAGGAAAAAATTAAAGCAGCCTTACCTAATCGGACATCTTCCAGATTTTTGCACTGTGGATTATCTAAAAGCTACAGCCACCACTCTGACAGCGGTATCCGGGTGGACACGTGTAGCTTCCGCAGTTGACCTGAGCGCTGGAATGCTCCGCCATGGCAAGGAGCACGACCACCAGCAATACCAGAAATACGTAGAGTTCTTGAATCGTCAACATTTTAAGGTTTTGTTAATTACTTTTGTAAATTTGAACCGTGAAATTCAAACAGTGTTAATTTCTTAGCCCTTTCTTAGCCCGACCGCCAGCAAATGCTTTTATACATGGATGATATCCCGGATGTGTCTCTAAATTCGTAAATATTTACACCACGGCGATATTTACCCTCTTTATCATGTTAACAAACTCATACACAGCTGTATCTATGTTGCAGGGGCATATTTAATTATTTGCTGTTGGTATTAGGGGACTATTTATGGCATCATGAAATTGTATTTCTACGAATTGCTGCTAACAACCTCAATATACATATTTGGGGTTCGCCAAGTGAAACAGAATTTTCCATACATGCTTATTCTACGGAATTATACACATAAATTTTAAATTTACCACCACGTTTCTACAAACGTAGTATTAATTATAAAGTATTGATACATGAATAATTTTGTTGAAACACAACACGATCGCAAAAACTGGGGAAATTTATTAGTCCAAATTACCCAGAAGAGACGATGTTCGGAGTTGAACTGATGACTAGTCATTGATGTAGATTTTGAGAATTAACGCTCTGAAACTCTGAATGGGTAAGAATATTTGCATTTTTTAACAGTTTTCCTCTTGCACGACAATGCATTTGAACGACAACTTGCTTCGTTTTTCGACAAAGGAATCGAGAGTCTGAGAAGGAAGTGGGAAAGGTGCGTTGAACCAGCAGGGGACTACATTGGAAAAATTAGCGGGTTACTTGAAATTTGCACTCCTTCATGGTCAGACAGAGGACTTATCAAACGCCCCTCGTATATGTACACAAGCTTCCAAGAAACGATATGGTCCCCTCAAAACAACATGATGCAGCTATGCTACAAAATAGACAAAGCATGTTGCCCATGCAAAATTTTATTGTGGATCTGAGAAAAAACTTCATCCCGCTCCGACCTACATTGGCCGAGTTATGGCGGTTTTTTCAAAAAAATTATATTTAAAATTTAGTATTTAAAATTATTATTATTATATTATTATTATTTAATATTTAAAAATATTTAAATCGACAAAATAACTTTTGTTGCTGTCTTTAGGGACAAAAGTTTTTAATGTTCTCCCAACCATACAAAATGGGGCAAACGTGTTTTCCGAGCAGAATTTTATTTTGAATCTAGAAAAAATATTTACATTCAGATCAAACATTAATTGGCTAAGTTATGGCGAGTTTTCCGCGCCAAGTTCAAAAATTATTTCAGTTAAATATACCTTATCCTTTAGTTCTGCCTTCGCAGACCAAAAAAACATTGCAGAACCTGTTTATAGCATAAAATTTAATGGTCAATTAAGTAAAAACACTTGAATGGTTTTTGTTGCAATAAAATAATTTGATTATCAATTCTGACAGTGACTCAAAAAGGCTCACAAATTCGGCACACTCTTAGGGCAAAAATATTAAAATTATTTCTTGAGAAGCTATCATTTGCAAAGCTCGCAAAAGTTGATTATCATAATTTTTAAGACACTAATTTGTTTCAAGTTTGTTTTTACTTCGAATTTGTGATTGATATAATAAAAAATATTAATTTCGTCAATAATTCCTATTTTTGAGCAAGTCTTGGCGAGAAAAACTTGCCAAAACGGCCAATTCGAGTTTGCTCTAAACAGGAATATTTTTTCTAGATTCTCAATAAAATTCTGCTCAGAAAACACGCTTGCCTCATTTTGCACGGTTGAAAGAATATTAAAATCTTTGTCCCTAAAGACGGAAACAAAAGTAATTTTGTCGAAAATTTAATTTGTTTTATTTTATTTGAAAAAACCAGCATAGCTCAGCCATTGTTGGTAGGATCGGGATGAATTTTTTCCCTATATACTCTGTAGTTAGGTTTTAGCCCATGGCATACTCCAGAGATGCCCTGTGTATTATGCAACACCCGAGTACCGGGCCCTCCGAGGTATGAATCCTCGTAGGAGGTCGACGTTACCACTTACACCATCACAAGATTCAGTGAGGGGCTTAATCTCAATGAGATACACCAATGAGGTAATTCCCTG
>JAQGBT010002249.1:0-25254 GCA_034698585.1 Disparrhopalites patrizii
GGACTGATCGATTAACTAATTATAAATCTGCAACCATTTTAAAATTTTTATTTGAATCAAAATTTCGAATTTGGTGGTGGTTTTATTTTCGCACATAGACGAAAATGGTCAATTTTTAAAGACCGGTAATCTGGTCGATGGTCACCTCAAAAATGCGCAATGGTCACCCGGGTGACCAAAAACCCCCTCGTGGGCATCCCTGGTATAGATAGACCCAGGATTTCTTGGCAACCCAAAAATATATAGAATTATCAGTTGTGCTATGCGGAGTACATACATATGTATACCTGCGTACGCAAATAAAATGAATTATTGTTAATTATTGGATTTTCAAACGTTATTTTTGACCTCATGTGAAAGTTGATGGGGAAAGCTGTGTACCTATATTGCTACCCATATACGTATTTTTTTCAGTATTGCTATCCCGGATTGTCTGCACGCGTCTTTTATACCAAGAGAAAGTGCAACACCATATAGTACCGAATGAAAGTCATGAGTTGACAGCATAATCAAGTAGCTTTCGCTCCATTATGTAACAATTTCACCCATTGGCATAAGCCTCAATGTGCTTTACCTTGTAAAAGTCAGCTACAGATGGGATGGTATGGAAGGCTAAAAAAATATAATTAGATTCTTATTTCCGTGCCAAATAATGCAATAAAGTTAAGGACCTTCAGACCTTGCACGCTGTCGTGAAAAAGTCAAACTCGATGTTGAAAGCCTATTTTTATACCCTTTCCCCATTATATTAGCCAGCTGATGCACATACAAGAACGGTGATGATGCCATGAGGTCTAAGAATCGGGTAAAATCGTGGGGAAAGACGACATATTTATTTAAATAGAAAAACAGAGACACAGTTTATATTTATATATTATGAGGCTGTTTCTACTGGCAGACTAGGTTTTAATTTTGTTGAGGTCAGCATTTATTTCTAATCTTCTGGGACTAGGCTGGTTAAAAATACGGGGAACTGGCAGCACGTTTCTTGTAAGTTGTATTTTACTTGCAAAAGGTACATACCTACACCATTTGACGTACTCATGGTATGAGCTGTAGACCTTCTAATAGTTTGCAAATACAAACGTGACATGTGACATTTGATGGTTACTTAAACGTATACTACAATTCTCATTCATTTGGTTTAAATTTGATTATCCTCGTTGAAATGGTAAAATAAAGAAATAACTACACTTTTAGTTTTACATTTTCAAGTGATTTTATTCTTTGCTAAGTCCAAGCACCAAAAATAATCGTAAATACTTACTTTAAATACATATTTATACTTTACTTATGCTGGTGGTGTTTGTGTAGATTCATACTCATACTCATTATTCTAATGTAAGTAATCACATATATTATTTAAAGCTGGAATGCACTCAATACTTTTATTGCGCACGCAAAAAGTGTCTCGGATTTTTGCTTAATTCAGAAATAACAACCTTGCACGGATTTGCTGTAGTACATAATACTAGGCTATTTTCGGACGATTTTGGTACGTGTTATGCTAAAAGCCGATAAAATGTACTTCTAACTGTAAGGGCATTAGGCTTCCATTCGTTTTCAAAGACAAACCATTGTGAGGATTTCTATGTAATCGTCGAGTAAAGTTAAAATTAAACCACATGTAAATTGCCTACCTTTGCTGCCTGTGTACAGCCTTTGACAGTCTTTCTGATGCACAACGAAATCTCATTTTCTCTAATATGGTTGGTGTTGGTAAGTTGATACCTTAACAAAAGAACTAATAGCTGTATACAGGACCTGCTGTTGTTGTGCTATTATATTACACCAATCACGCACCATTATTTCAAAAAACTAATAATCGTATTTTTAACTTCGACCGCAATTTCTGTTATATAAGCAGAATCCTAAAACAATAATACATATGTAGCGTCTCAAGTTTATATAATTTCTAGTACCGGTAACAATAATCAGTATAACACGTTTAATTGTAAAATTATCGGGTTCAAAATCCAATGTTTCAAACAAAATGTTTTGATCAATCACATACACAATCCACAAATAGAGATAACTAAACCAACTAGACCAGCTTCATTTAAATTATTTATAAGTATTATTTATTGTTTTTCTAGCCAAAAAGTTCCACTATCCCTACTGACTACATGGAGATCAAAATTCATGCGGAAATATTTAATCACGAGGTTAGGAAAGGTACATAGTGCATGCAACATAGGCAAGCTATGATTAATAACGATGCATTGTAATACTTTACATGTATACATACGATACGTTTCGCATTCAAACCGGGGTATTTAACGTAAGTAGGAAGTGCGTATACTCTTAACACACACAGGTTTCCATTTTCACACACTTCAAGAAAATCATCAAATTTATAACATCTTGGTTTCTGATCGTTTCAATTCTGTAACACAATAAGAGCCACACAATCGGTTAAATACTGTTAAACGTCACTCGTTCTTATCATACAAAATCTTTGTTGATTGCTATTATTTATTTCTGTATTTGTAATTCCGTAACTTTTCTGTACGAAAACTTTCGTGTGGAAGATCGTTTATGCGTGCAATATGTTAATATTTTACATACTAGTGTCCCTGATTGATATTTGTAATCATTTGTATCGGTTATTTGTATTGATTCATTCCTTTCTTTGTCTACACAATCCACCTCCAATTATTAATTTTTTTAGCAGCAAACAGCACACAGGCTGTGCAATTACAACAAAACACCTTCATCGAGGCTAGCCACGTACACACAGTTTTCCCATTGCACAGACATAACTTTTCTATTCGTTTTAGTTACACATATAATTTGTTACCGTATATCATAGAACTGATAAACCTTATTATTCAAATGTCTTGTTTGCAGTTTTAGCAACTTCCGCACCAGTCGATATCAGAAATTGATTTTTATAGTTAAAATAAAGTGTTGCTCAAACTTTATAGTGCTATGTTCATTATTATTATTTCAGCATGCTTTCGGCTTTTAAAGCTTTTGGTGTAAATTAGTTTACCACATTTACCCATTACGTGGTTTCGCCATTTAAATCAGTTGAAGCTAGCACAACTTCTTGGTATTCAGCAGCTAAAACCCTTCTATTTTCCAGGTCATCAAAATCATACCCGCAGCAACACTTATTTCCAGTAGAAGGTCATAAAGTTGGTCACACATTTATCATTTATCCTACTGAACTAAATCATTCTTTGAACTTTGTTAAGATTTCATGTCAATTCGTTAAAACATATTGTTCTGTAACTTCTACCACCGAAATGTAGTTTTTAATTAAATGGTCGGCAAAATATCTGGAATGATGTATTTGCACAATTCTTCTTCGGAGTTGACAAAAGTGATTTTGGAGACGGTATTTTCATCCAACCCTATAAAAAGGAGCAACAACAAAATTATATAAAACGCGTACTTACTTATATGCAAAGTGCTACAATGTTTAAATTATTACTACTATCGTTCGCTTTAAGGAGAAATAAACAATGCAAGGTAACTATGCACAATTAAACTAATACATATAATTTCTTACATCCTTTGATCACTGTCCAGCAACCCTGAAAGATTCCGGGACTGTTGTATATTAAGCACACTCCCAAGCGCTCCGGATAATGCCTAATCATCAAATAATAAATTCATTCACATATACTCAGCCTTGCTGCGTTTTTGCGGACTGATAACAAATAGACTTAACTATATATGTAATATGTATAACACAAAATAACAAACCTTGACAAGAGCCAAATCAAATTTTTGACCAAACTGTGATCCCATGAATTGAGACCAAAGTCGGTGAGATCGAAAATAATGCATAAATTGTCCACCACTTCCTCGAAAGTTTTTTGACATGCAATTTCCTATAAATATTAAATAGAGGTGATTTATCGTACATAAGAACTCACAACAAACAATAATATATGTACTTACACTTATGTATAATATAAACATTCGTCATATAACATTTGGTTGGTAGTTTGGTAGTTGATTTGGTCTCCTAAAATTTTCTTAACTGCTGCTATGCGTGACGGTTAAACCAAGACACAAATGTAAAGAATTTACTACTTATAACTTACAAGGCAATATACGATGAATTTTGTGAGCTCGTCGATATCTCTTTCGTTCACATTATGAAACTTCGCTGGGATATAAACTACAGGCCGACCTTCAAACAAGGGTAAAATAACAAATATTAGCTACTAGAATTCAAGTACATGAAATACACAGAAAAATCCATAATCTGTGATTCTGTGATCAATGGAAGCAAGTTATATTTCATTTGTTGTTACTTATAGAGACACACATTTTAATTACACTCACCATGCATATCTCTATGCTTAAGCACCATGGCCTTCTTAGAATTCAACTGATTTTTAATAATCTCATTCTCCTCAGTCAATTCGCTTATCCCGTATTCTTTCCTCCACTTGTTGGTTTTCAAAATGTGCTGCAAAAAATCCCAAAAAATAAGACAATACGTAGTAAGTAAATTTCTCTAAGAGTAAAAGTGTGTGCATGTTTAAATGCTATGTACTCAAAACAAATCCATAACAAACCTGGAAAGCAAGATCCACCGTTTTGAAAGCTCGAAGGTACCTTCTAATTGCGAAATCATTGACGTACTGGTCGGGGTCAGCATCAAAAATAAGTTTCAATCGCTTGCTTAACTCCTCAAAATCCGCGTCTGAAACTACCCTGGAATTCTCTGCCATCTTCCTCTGTATATTGTTTATTCGCCAAAAATGTTTATGCCGTCAAAAATTGCCCCAAACCCACAGGAACTTCGTCAACAAACGTATATATTATACTAAAATCACCACGGTATAATCTTAAAAGTTTGCAAATCTTCCAAGGTGTCCGAATGAAAACAAAATCCACGTACGACGTTTGTTTGTGTGTCAAAAGAAGGAAGTTGTACTTGCGTAATGTAAACAAAAACTGAGCTAATGTAAACTAAAATATTTCTTTCTTTTTAATTATCACTGGTAAAGCAACCAAATCTACAGAATAACTGCCATCCCATTTGTAGTGTAAGAAACCCTGAAAATAACAAGGTTACTTTCACACTTAAATGCAAAAGAAGAATGAATTGGAAAGAAAAAAAAGGAAATACACAATAATAAGACATGCACTGATTAATATTGTCAGTTTCTCGACAGCTGGCTGTGTGTGGTAGAAATCCATATAAATTACATATAGAGATATACAGCTTATATATATATAGCTATAATCATATGGTTTATATCTTTTTTTTATGTACTAGGATTTTGGCGGATCAGACGACGGCTGTGTAAATTGTATAGGCCACACACACTCCTTGTGCTGTTTTTACTGCTCCCAAATAAATTACCCGCCCCGACTCTTTCCTTTAATATCGTCTGTAAAAGTCAGACAAATTGGGCTTTTAATCAGAATTAATTCAGTTTCAACACACAGACCTCTTCTCGGCTGTCTGGATAGGAGCATTTGTGGTCGGTTGATTCCGAGATTTGTGGATATTTAGATCGGAATTGTTAAATTAATTTGATATTTGTGAGTGTGAGGGATTAGCATCAATTAGAATTCTATATATTTTACAATTACAAAGATTACTTTACAACCCTTGCGCTGCTCTATACTTCCGATTTCGAGCTAAGATATTGTATATCAGTCAGTTTTTGTTGTGTAACTACAAATAGCGGCTCCTGTCTACTAGGTCGAGATTAGCGAAAAATGCAGCAGCCGAGCTACAATAACTGAGTTGGGTGAATTAGTAACATTGAATGTCATTGAGGTCACGTTGGGAGGAGTGAAACGTGAAACATTGTTTTTCTTCTGAAATATTCCTTCCCGAAAGAATAAGGGCGTATTTGCTGGTGCTATAAATCTGCGGAAAAATCTATACATTAATCACAAAAGTGACGAAAGGTGCGATGAACATCATTGCGGAAAAAATTAAGAATGAGACGCCAGATGTATGTGCGATAATCGTGAGGGAGTTTAATGAAAAGGTAATGTTCGATATACTAGCAAAATTGATTTTCTCGGGTTTGCGAATTTCACATGAATATGTGTAACGTCATAATGTGTATGTTATTATGATCTTTTTTTAAATTTAGAATGAAAGTGCGAAAGATTTCCCGGAGTTGAATCTGGACCAGAAGAAGTGCTTGTGGGATGCAATTACGTTTCGGGTGCAACAACCAGAGACATCAGAAGATCTGCGTACTTTGCTTTTAGGGAGTCTTCGCATTTTAAGGTTTGTAATTCATACTTGTCACGTTATGTTTTAATCAGTTGTGTCTTGTGTTTGTTTGTGGTTTTAGGGTCCGGTGGCTGTAATAGCCACCGGTTTTTGCAGGCCAAGATTGGTCTCATTACGACTCCCTGAAACAAAATATATAATTTTTTCCCCTCATTTAACTGTCGATTACCAAATGGCAGGACATTAATTAATTCATTCATTCATTAATTAATCAGGCGGACATTAATTTCAGCTTGATTTAAAACACTTATTGTTTTTTATTTGCAGTCGGGACAAAGCTTCACTGGACGAAGTTGTGAACGAGAGTTTAGTAACTGTGTTGCTTAAACTCGCTGGACTAACAGAAGAAGATCCAGAAGTAACCCCAGGTAAATGATGGGCATAGGCCTTACATTTCATATTTGGAGATCATACTGGTACTGTATACATTGGGTGGATTTAGACTTTGATGTGCTTTGCTTCTGTATATTTTTCAAGGAACCATTGAAAGCATCAAGGTGATATATAATTTCATCTACCAAAGTTCAAAGCAGCAGTCCGTTTTGGTGGAAAATGGTCTACTTGAAGGTGTGATGAATGCCATCCGCAATTTCAAAACTTCCAAATTAAGCCCCGAATGTCAGCATTTCTTACTACGGGTCTTGTTTTTGATCACAGCTCTTCGTCCAGCAACAGGGTAAGAAAAGATTATGCAAAAAATAATTAGCTTTTTAAAGCATTAGTACCCCTTCAATAAAAAGAAGGACCATATTAATTAGATCATTTATTTCTATATTCGTCAAACGATTGAACTGTTCGCTAATGCTGGAAACGAGCTAACACAAAGTTATTCTTTTGCAGTCAACGAATACAGAATGATTTAAATGGTGGTAGCCATATAATAAACTTGCTGGAAGAGTTTGCGGCTTCAGAAGAGCCGTATGATGATATCACACTAGATGTTATAACTGAAGCGATGAAAGTACTATACAATATTTTTCAAGATACGACAAACGGAGAAACGAGTAAAGATTCGCTATTGAAAATTAGCGAACTTGTCAAATTGTTCTTAAGACGTACTCCGGCCGATGGTACGCGGCAACACGAACTTCAAAGGTTAATACCCTGTAGTTCCAACAAGTATTACTTAATCGGTAAAGCTGCATAATACGACTTGAGTCCATTCAATTGTATAATTATTTCTCCGTACTTTAGCCATGCTATTGATCTTCTGAACACGGTAACAACTGACTGCTTCGAGGAGTTGGCACCTGTCACTAGTCACTCAACGTTTGAATTTGAAAATCACGACATGACATGGATTGAAATCATGGTTAATTTCTTGCAATTTCGACTATGCACTATGGAGGTAAGACTCATCATATCACTATATGTACATACATATATTGTGCAGTCCATATACTCTTTGGTGGTTTGCTTGTATTGTATGTATATGCTCGTACATAAAATGTACAGGAATGACTAGTCACTGATTCTGGTGTGTGTGTACATTTAGAGTTCACGAGCGTCAACGAACACAATTTCCCCTGTCTTGGCTGTTTTGTACAGAATGGCGACAAGTAATCGGCTGATCCGAAAGTACTTGAAGAAGCGAATTCTTCCACCTTTAACGAAAACTGATATAAGTGAAAGACCAGAAGTGGGGAATACTTTGCGAAATAAGCTCTGCGCTCTTTTAACTTCTCCTACAGGAACCGAGTTAGTAGCTAATCTGCTGTTCATTCTCTGTAAGGAAAATGGTAAGTGTTCCTCCACGGTATTGGTTAATACGTACTTAATACTAAGGGTTCGTACACGCTTGAAGAATGTACAAGAATCGACGAATCTAATCAATTATTATTATTGTGAAATTGCATGAGAACAGTGAACCGAATGGTGAAGTACACGGGATATGGCAATGCTGCTGGGTTGCTTGCAAATCGAGGTTTGATGTTGGGAGGTAGATGTACCACGAATGACTATTCTTCATCATCTGATGAATCCGATACGGAAGAATACAAGGAAGTTCGACACTTGTAAGTTTGCAGAACTCTGATAACAACTAATAATTCCACCGCCAAAGTAGCAAAAAACTTAAAACAATGCAATTTGAATACACAGGATCAACGATGTTGAAGGCTGGTTGCAACCGGAAAGACCACCGCCGTGTGAAGGAATGACGGATGAACAGAAAGAGTACGAAGCTATGAAACTTGTGCAAGCAATAGATAGGTTACAAAGAAATAATCTTATCCAACCCTGTACAATCTCAGAAAATGGCAAACCTCAACCCATTCAACATGTGTTGCAACTTCAAAATGCAGTTACGCCTGCATTTAATAGCCACGATTCAGACTCCGATTAAGTTATTACCACACTAACCACAAATCTTAGTCATTCAACCGTTTGTCATTATTATATGTATGTATGTAACATAATGTAATTATTGTACCTACATGTTTTCGCTTTTTCGGCATGTTAAGTTGCACTTGTTGTAATATGTCTGGAGTAATTGTCGTTTTACTCTTGCTCTACTAGCCCTTATCCGATTTTGTAATTTTTGCTCACTTGTTGTCAAGTATACAAAGTTAATGAAGATACCATGAAAAAGACGGTATAACTTAAACCTTAAACAAGCCGTTTCTTTATTACATAGATTAAACGAACAAGACCTATTCTACGGGCATGCACTTCACACAACTTTGCATGCAGTATTTGACATTTAGATTGTACTACTATCTGTAAATCAATTAGTCCTCGAAAGTCGCTACTGGAGGAGGTGCTGGGGTTGGGAATTCTCCAATTTCTGGGGTGTACTCTAAATAGTTTCGGAGATGCGCAATTTCCCAATGGATTCGATTTTCTAGCTCCTGTGGTACAATACCAAGGTCATCAAGTGTAAGATGGCCCTTAGTGGGTGTATCTGTAACGTGATCCTAAAAGAATTTGAACAGTTTAGAAATGTAAAAAGGTCCCAAGTGATAATTCCAAGTGTATTCATTTATTTAGTCACTGTACTTACATTTTCTAATTTTTCCCAGCATATGTCCCTGTACGGTCCATGGATGCGAAATATTTTTGAGCAGTAAAACAACTGCGCTAGAAAGGAGGGCGACCATTTTAATTCTTTGATTTTCGGCTTGTCTGCTCGCAATACCCGGAGTATGTACAGGCACAATTCATTTAACTGGTAGTACTTCGGCCTGAACGCAGTGAAACAACATAATCGCACAAAACATTAAAAAATAATTTGCAGTAACCGTTTGAAGCTCACTCCTGCACTAATCTATAAATTTACTTACCCGATCAAATCAATGTTTTGCCCTACAGTGGCAGGATCCTTAATTGCGTTAATCACTGCTTGGGCTACATCTCCCTTATAAATCGGAGCTTTATAAGTATTCACACCTTTGTTATGCAAGGCAATATCATCACGCGTTCTGCGTAGCCAAAATGAGTAGTATTCTAAAAATCTGTCATGTTGACCATAAACATCAGCAGGTCGCATGATAGTTGCACCAGGATATTCATCTCTGACGGCAAATTCCCCTTGGTACTTACAAAGCAGTGACCTGGATCCCTCCGGAAGTATTACTCCACGCTGCAAGCAAATATGGTTTAGAGTTGCATAAACCTGTTACATAGCCTCCATCCACGGGTTATTAAATAAAATGTTCTTGTGTTTTACCGCTCTGTCAGGATTTGCATTCAAAGCAGAAAAATGTATAAGACGCTTGATACCAGCCTCACGGGCAAACCGTGCAATTCTTTGCGGTCCTGTAATGTAAATGTCCTCAAATTTGAAGTTCCGAGTTTCAAATTCACTGCCGATTAAATTGATCACCACGTTGGAGTGAGCCATGGCCTGTAGTAAGAATTGAATTATTTTATGTTTCGTCACAGTTTGCCCAGTAACAAAAATGAACAGTATGTTCTTACCTTTCGGACAGAATCATCATCTTTAAGATGAAACGGAAAAAATAACACCTGGCCCAGATCACCACAAAGTTTTAGACCCCGTGTATCAATCGGGTCACAGCGGTAAGGTATTATAAGCTGGATACAAAACAAAACAAAGTAGTACAATCACATATCAAAACACCATATTGACGTAAACACACACATGTTTAAGCTTTACAATTAAATAATGTTGGATTTAAAACTTCAATATTAAAAAACAAATTTACCTGCGTCCCAATTTTTCCCAAACGATTGCATAGTACTTCCCCAATGAGTCCAGTTGCTCCAAAAACCGTGGCGATGATACCATTAAATGACGATCTACCCCCAGTTCCACGTTTCAACAGTGCCAGTTGGGGATCAAACAACAGGTTTTTACTACTATCCGCTTTAGTTCTGCAAGGATTATCGGTTGAAAACCTGGCCGCCAATATAACAGGCCTTGCAAGTTGGCCATAGCTCCCTGTATTTATAATAAAATGTTCTATTCAAACGTAACGAACTTCAGCAACATGCATAATCAGAAACACGCTAGCCGCTAGCCCGAATATGACAAATTATTAAATTCTTTCCATATATTCCCAAACCGTATCTCCGCCAAACCATTCCAACTGATTCAATTTCAACCCATCTCCCCTGCATCGGCACTAGCAACATCCACCACTACCCACTACCCAATTTATAGACTCCGTTTATCAATTTGTGGTTCCAGTGTATTTATACACAGCTAAATTCCTGCATGTTGTACTTTTCCTACACGAGATTCCGGTCAATACGTTTAACAAATGAACCCGAATGATTTACAATTGTAATTGTAACCTGTACTTACGTGCTGTTTTCATCATTCTTCCATTCACGACTGCGGCCATGACCGAGCTATGCCGAAATTGTTAACTTTGAAAAATCTCTTCTCAATCAAAATAGTTCAGAAGATTATTTTGGAAAACTTACAATTTCTTGTCAAAAAAATCCCGACGTCCTTTAATCACAAACCATGGTGCGCTTATATGCCCATCCGCACCAAAACACTATAAATATTGTCACCTTTTCGCATATGTATTATTTAGCGAAACTGGAAGAATTGGAATCAGCAAAACTGAAAACTTGGCAATTTAAATATACGCGGAGTGAGAGGGAAGGAATGCATGTGTTTAATCTCCTATCATTTATATGCATGTACATACCATGCTATATCCTGCGTCAATGTAGCCTTTCCCTTTTTCTTTAAAATCCATTATACCTGCCTATTTTCGCCTTCAACAGCTTCAACCCGTTCACCCCATTAATAAAACAACAGTACTCACATCAGTTTCAGTTATTCACTAATTCACTGCTGACTGCTAACCATGCAAAAGTATATTACATTCTCGCTCTCCTATATATATTATATATATATACTAACTGGGTCATTTTCAGCTGTTAAAGTTAAAAAGTTAGTTAAAGTAAGTTCAAATTGAAGTAAATTCAAAATTCCCGTTCTTGCTGCATGAGAATTTCGGATTTTTTCATTTTTGTTATCAATCTTTAGTTAAACCATCAGTCTCTCTCGGACCATAGATCTAGGACTGTGACATGGACATTATAGCAGAACAGATTTAGTGAAACTTTTTTAGTGTTTTATATTATTATTCCACATTGAATCATGGGCTAACGTCGCTAAAGTGTTGGTTTAAAGAAATGTTACAAAATCGTGCGGAATGACTTCAGACTAACTAGGCTAGGTCAAAAGAGGGTACCCGATTCGTGAACCTGGTTGGTGACTTCTATCTCGAACAAATAGAAGAGACAACTAATTGCTATTTTCCTTCGTAAACATTTTATGCATTTTATATCACTAGCAATAGACATCCACCCTCCCCCTCATCGATAATCACTACGTAGTTAGTAGTTATGTAGGACATACTTGTAATACTCGTATGTATATTAACGTAAAGTCTCACACCGTGGGAACAGCATTTAAATGAAATCATACATTTGAGGACGTTGGGAAAATTAGCAATTTAATTATGTATTTTATGTTGATATTGGCTGCATTTTTTTCGTCCAGACATTCGTACTTTATATGACGGTGTTTCTGCGTTCACCCATCGTTGGTCTTAATCAACTTGCGCTGTATGCACCGGAAGAAGCTGACGCTGTTTGTCTCTGCTGTAATCTTACCGTTTGTGGGAGAAAAAACTATGAATCTATACAAACTATGAGTATACTGTAATTGATCCAAAATTGCTTACTCACAATCTAATTATTGGACCAGAAAGTTACACCAAACTAGACGACTGTAAAAATGGCTGCCTCATTCGAAGATCTGATGAGTTTGGCTGAAGATAATGCTATTAAGGGGGAGAAAAAAGTAAGTTATAGCTACTTTTTTTTGAGTTGCTCTAAGCTATATCATAAAGCATTTGGTGTAAAGTCTTAATTTGTGAATCAATTTAGATTCAAACAACTACAGCCCCACAATTCAATCTACGGGGCGCACCAAAAAAGGAGACAGTTAGGGATAAAAAACTGTCTGAAGGTATGAATTGCAATGACTTCGAAATGAAATAATTCATAATTGGGTACATTTAACCTAGCCAATTCAATCTAATATTTATTTTCTATATTTATTTTCAGGTGTTAGAAAGTTTTTAGCCCGGAAAGAGGAAGAGGACAAGCAAAAAGCTCAAAAAGAGCGTTTAAAAAAGGAGCGACTGTTGCAGTTGAGATCCCAAGACTCCAAGGCTAAACGACGAGTAAATTCTATGCTTAACATGACGAAATCTGCAAATAAGTCTTGTATGGCGGACGCGAAAGATAGTTTTAGCGCAGCTTTAGATGAACAAGGTTTTTAAAATTTCAGTTTGTCCTGTTGTTTCAACGTATTGATAGTATATGAGCAAACATTCTTTTCGTTTCTTGATTCTTGAATAGTGGTTTAACGTTTAACTTCGGAATTTTACGGTGCGGATTTAGTAATAGTAGTAGTGTTTATTGTCAATGCATGAATTCAGTCGTTAAACATTGTTCTTCACTTGCCATGATTCACAGGTGATTTTCAACCAGATGAAGATGACTATGGTTATGTATCTCAAAGTTCTCAAGCCTGGCATAACAAACTGGTTCAGAAGTATAAACAAAATCCCACGGTAGCTTCACCAAAGCCCAAACCTGTACCACCAGTACCAATATCCAAGTCTTTAACAGCTTCTGTGAAAGAGAGAAGGCCTGAGCATGTTAAAGATGATTATCAGTTTAAAGCTCCGGAAACCAGAGCTGTGGAAGAACCAAAAGCCATGAAGAAATCTAAAAAAGCTCCTCCCCCGGAAGCATTGGATTTTAAAAAGCTGATGGAAATAGCTGGACAAAAGGCCAAGGAACCAATTAACTTTGAATTGCCTAAGCCGGGTGCTAGTAGAGAGAAAGAAAGTTTTGAGTTTGGGAGACCAATGACTGCCAAAGAAAAACAACAGTATAGGCAAGAACAAGCAATGAAAGAAAGAGTAAATTCTCTCAACAATCGTAGCATCTCATGTGATAAATCTACCAGTAGTACTCCAAAGCAACAAAATAGTGCTGCTGCAAATAGTTCCACACAGTTTCGAATACCTGTAAAAAAGAAAGACGAACCATCTACCAGCTCAAGCTCCCCGAAAACTACATCTAGTACCATAGCTCCAACGAAAACTGTACATAAAAACAATAGCACGACATCTCAACAAAAAAACAATAGCACGACATCTCAACAGAAAAACAATAGCACGACATCTCAAAACATACCGCCTGTGCAATCAAGACGTGAAGGAAACCCAAAGCCCACTGTAAATACTTCGAAGTCGTGCGACAGAAGCGTGAATGAAAAACTAAAGGCGCAAAAAAAGCACAGTGATCAGGAAGCCAAACCCAAAGTGTCTGCACAAGACAAACCGCGTGAAAAATTGAAGTCTCAGACTAGTTTAAGTAAACCTGTTGTGTCTAATCATTTTAAGGAACCTAGCAAACCTTTAAAACCCAACCTTCCGAATTCGGTTGATAAAGAACCCAAGCGTCAGCGTCCAACCTCACCTCCACAAAAACCAACGCTACCTCCGAGGAGACCACCTACCCAACAACGACCATACCATCCAGCTGAGCGAATCCCGGTCAAAGCGAAGTTTCCCAAGCGTAATATAAGAATAAATGTCGTTATTAATTTTTATTTTGTATGTTTTCAGGTTAAAAAATAATTTTAATGTTTTTTTTCAATTGTTAGGAAAAATGGTGTTGGACAGTGATGAAGAAGATTCAGATATGGACGATTTCATCGATGACAGTGACGAACAATTAGATTATTCCGCAATGATTCGAAGTATAACAGGTTATGACCGACGAAAGTTCGATGGTATTGACGATGATGATATCCAAGAAACAAGTGTCCATGAACAGTGGAAAGAAGAACGTAGAAGTGCTTTTATAGGTAATTACGTTAATTGAATGCTGTCATTATAGTTACGAATCAAGGATATCACTTACTTTTGTGTACACTGTGTCTCGTGTTTAGGTTTAAAAGAAGATCTGGAGGATATACGAAGAGAAAAGGAAGAAGAAGAAAGAAAGCGACAGAAAATGAAAGCGAAGAAGATGAAGCGTTAGTCATCGCTGAAATGTGCCAGTATTTGTGATACATATCTAACAGAGTATAACCATATTTTTTGCACACCACTTCTGATAAACGCTGAAGATTCGAGAGTTATTTGTAATTTCCGTAATTAAGTTCGTGTGAATATGTCGCGTGTATAAATTTACTGCTTACTGGTTTTAGGCATTGTCTTGGCTTTGCGTTTTGCGTTGCCCGGGATGGTTGACATGACGGTGCTGGTGCATCGAACTATGTATCTTATGTAACGACAGCGTCGTTCAATATCAATGAAAGTTATTACTACAATTTTTCAGGTGCGCTTATTCGAGTGTATGTAAATTAGAATGAATGTCTGAAGTACAGGATAGCTGGAAGTAACCGTGCATTTTTTGAATTTTCCAAATATTTGCCAAAATATAAGTTTTTCGCAGTCGTTGCCTCTAAATATACTTGCTATTACTAAATCGTTGACTGCATTTATTAACGAGATTTGATTGTGCTTAAATAAGAATGATTATAGTTGATAATCAAAAGATTATAGTCAGTTCAAGTTAGAGTAAACAACCTAGTGCAGTTACGCATCAGAACTGTTAGAGAAATAAATCATTAGATAAATTGTTTTGAGGATTTGTGGTGGATTAGTGGTTAGTTCCACTGTAAATGTATATGATACGTGAGCGTCAAACCTCAGCTCACTTATTTGACTCTGTATTTAAGATTTGTTTTATTCTTGTGTATAGGAATTAGCGTTTAGAAATCGTGAATGATTTGAGATTTCTGAATCTTAAGATAAAGCTCGTGCCTTCGTAAATTAAGTTCGTCGACTGATTCCCGCAATCGTGTATTTTAAATACCATTTTAATGTGTTGGTTTCACAAATCTCACAATGTCCTACAAATAAAATGCAAGCATTAATACTTACACTTGTGAAGTCTACTATTTAGTTACAACATTCATATGGCGTAAAATGAAGGTTGCAGAAAAGTACTTTTGATGCACAATAACCCGATTTCCATTACATCCCGTGACCATATCAATGTATTCTATTGCATTGTTAAAATCCTGACGACCTGTATGTGAAATAAGTATAGGTAATAGGTATGCCTTCCAGTAACCCGCACACTTGCCAACTAGGACTTAAAACCGAGAAAACATATGACAAAAAATGAATTTTTTTGTATTATTTCATCACTTGTTACATTACATTGCTCAATCGGGAATTATGCATCACCCGTATGACCTTGTACATTTCCATTTTCAACATAGCGTGTGCCTGGGGTCATGGGCTTCGCCAATCGTTCAACCAAGCTTTGAGTACGATCTTCTATGAACTTCTTAAGTTCTTCTTTCGCCTTGTGAAGTCGGTCCTCGTGAATTACTTGCGTAATTGTACGTACTTACATTATATACTGTATACATACATGACACATGCATATGTATTTGGGATCCGGCAGAGCTTTTCAAAGATCCGTAAAACAACGAATTATTTTACTCCTAGTCCTGACTAGCGCTGATCTTTGAGAAGAACAGAGGAATCTAGTCCGATATTCTTAACCACCTCATCTCTCAATTTATTACGCCTTTTTATCGAAAGTCAAAACGGACTAAGTCCAGTGGAACAAAGTTTACAGGAAGCGCAAAAAACTGCGGCGGATACAACGCTTTGAGATAGCGCAATCAATTTTGACGGCAAATTTTGAGGTGGTTATAAGCACTAAATAGCGAAACTGGGCAAGTCCACTTCAGGGATTTGTTTTGGAAATATTACCTTGAAAAAAAGTATTGCCTAAACGTCGTCATTTCTCCACTTAAATGATTGGGACATGCGTATGCGGAAAGCCGGATATACCTTCTATAAAATCTACATTGTAGTGCCATAATCCAGATTGTAAACTCGGCAACAATTTGTTTTTTGCGGTTGAATCCTAGAATTCCCAATTACTTTAAACGCAGTATAAATCCCACAAAAAGAATCCCTAATAAAATAATCCCGAAATTAAATCTAATCTTCAAATTTGCTAATCCGTCAATACACTCGTGTGTATAGTAAAATCAACAGTCACCGGTCAGCCGGTTCGGTGTCCTGTCCACCGAATTAGTGTCTCATTGCCTCTATTTACCCCAATTTCCTCCACAATGGTATCCTACGTGACCCGATTATTTCCATGCAATCGAGCCAGATTCTCAGCTGTCTGAGTAAACTACTTTTGAGTATAAATACACAATAAGAGGAATGGAAAAAGGTAAGGAGAAATGGCGTGTTGCGCCAATACAAAGACAAATTGTATACCTAGCATCCCACTCTAAAACATGATGGCTAAAATATAGGGGTGAAAGATGTTCCCAGAAGTGACGTGGGAAAAGGAACTTCTTGTCCACATCATGTCATCATCTGTGGAAATTAAAATACAAGGAGTCCCTTTTTCGTCTTCTGGTAGGAAAAAAAATAAATAATAATACATTTCAAGCGTAAAAGTAAAGTTCAAATTCACGAAAGGATCTAATTGGAATTATTTAATAGCCACAAATTTTTTTGTTTTACTTGGGGGAAAAAACCTCCCTCATACAATGGTATTCTTGTAATTATAAGATACCAACAGTTTTTTTTAGGTCTCGTGCAGGGTCGCCACAAGATCCTCCAGATAGTACCTGTCAAGGCAAATGAATCTTCTTTTATTTGTATAAATTTGCAAAACAAAACATGTTTTGTGTACGTGTTAGTACAAATTAGATGACAGCAGGAAAACTTTATAAGAGATCACTTCACCCCTTAAAAAAGGGTAAACAATGGGGAAATGAAATGGTCTTCACGGCATTTGTCGTTCGGCATTTAAAGCATTTTCTCGAGAAATCCAAGGATTTGGAAATGAATTTAGCCCAGACAAAGGATGTAGAAAAATTATTACCAATACCAATGTAGCAGAATAATAAAGTGAGTGCTACTTATTGTTAGGTATATATGTATACACTTCTCTTTTAGCCAGTAATATTACCTAATGTATTTTGTATTTATGCTAGGAGCACTACTACATATTTGTTGGATGCTGTGAAATGAAAGAACTTTTAATGAGTACGTGAATACAAAGAAATGAGGAAAAATTCCCAAATTAATTTGTCACAGTTTATTGGCCACAATTTACTTTACCATAATAATACACCGTAGTTAATATATGTACTTTTACTGATTGTGAGTGATGTTTTCTAAAGTCCTCTTTGAAATAAAAAAAAAGGGAATAACATTTTTCTTTTTGTATTGAGTTTTGAAGGGAACACACAGTCACAGGATTCCATTATTCTGTGTAAGGTCCATACAAATAAAATATATGTATTTAGTAAGGAATGAAATGAGCTCATTCCTTTGCGTGTTCACTGGGATGTAATTTTTTTTTTTGTTCTTTTACAGCAACTAATAATTTAACAGTTACTAGGATTACAATTCACAATGTTACAAATATGTCAGTTGTTTCCTTCCATCCACAATACGACTCGATAATTCACAGACTCGTCAAATGTCTCTATAATTGTTTTGTACGTGAACATCACGTGAAGTTTTACCAGTTCGGTAAAGATGGGCATCATTTTCTATTCTCTTTCTCCCGTTCTCTTTGTTTTGAAACGATTTTTTTAGGGGGATGCACAGACTGTTTGCTTCGAGCTTAATAGTAATTGTAGGACATGAGTATACACATTGTACATGAGAAAGAGCAAATTAATACTTTCGTCGACGACAAAGTCTTTTTACAATATAGACATATAAAATTGTTCGTTTTAACGTTATGTACATACATACACACATTTGCCAACTAAGGGCTTTTAAAATCTTAATAGAACGTATACGGGAGGCAAAACATACTACAAAATGAGGAAATATATAATAATTATTTTTTCTTGTATTTTTTTTCGTCGCATACTGTTAAAAATTTTTATTGTTGTAGTTCAAGTGCCCATACGTGTTGAGGCCAGCCAGTTCTTCCTTTGGGTTTGCGGTCTATGGGAGTGATTGAGGTAATCGGGACTGAAGTAGTTGAGTTGCCCCCTCCTCCAGTCATTCCACTTAATTCAGCCATCTAATATGTGCGTACAATTAAAAAAAATTAAAATGTGGAAATCACAAAGAAAAATTTGTACTTGTTGCATATGAAGTGAAGGGTTAAATTAAGGGTTGAGAGCAATAAACGTGAAATGAGATTGAAATGAAATTGATGAGCTGAAAAACCATATGCCCTCAAATGAACGCATTTCGTATTCACTCAACAATAATTCCAATTATTTTAGTGTGACAACTGTACACCCAGGGATGTCACCCTGTTCGACGACGGGGGGATGAAAGACAAATCTGGAGCAACCCCTAAGATCATTTTATGGACCAAAATACATATGTACATTTGAACATACATGTATATACATATGCCAAAATGTAGGCGTTCAACGATCCTCAGAAAACGAGAGTTTTGCTGACTAAAACCTTGGATGTAAAACAGATGAGTTGCCGAGATTTTTTCTCAGTTTTTTCGTATGAATTTATAAGATAGAGTCAAAGTCTATTTATTTCCCTGTGTTTTTATTTCGAAACTCCTGCTGAGAATTTTTGACATCCTGTTTATGTACTTTATGATTGAAATCACCCTGAGAACGTGCTCAGTTCCTTTCCTTGAATATGCATGTAACGTCATGTTACATTTGTACTCGTCTCCTAATCATTTGGAACATATACAGGGCTCGGTGTATAAGGCAATACATATATTTTTAGCTCAACTCTCCCCATGAAAATATTTTACGTATCATCCCTCCAAAGTTAAAAGTTTTTCCTTCCAGACCAATAGCAAAGTAAAAAAAAACATCCTTTAGGTTGTGTGACTCATTTTGATAATAAATTACAGGAAATCGGTTGTTAAAACTCGATTTTTAAAGCGACTTCAATAAAATCTCAATTTATTGACTGAGTTTGCGGAAGGAAGCATCACTCATGCCATTTCTGTGCTAATATTTTTTTCGGGGTGTTTTTTTTTTTAAATCCACCACACGTGCTTGCCTCCTCAAAATAAACAGAAAATGATTACTCGAATTCACATTTACTCAAAACTAGTTTAAATACTAAGGAGGGGAAATAGTTTGATTTCCTAACATTTGTTTGTACTATCCTGCTTCATCTCTTCTGGCACGATTTGGTGGGTGAGAAAGACTCGGTTTCTATATTGCTCAAACTATTAGTCTGTGAAAAATTGACTCTTTCATCTGGCTGTATTCCTATCCAAAAAAAAAAAAAAGGAAAAGGAAACATAATACGTGAAAGCGGCGTCATGTAAAACGTCTGCAACACTTGCTTGTAAATGAAATTATATCTCGTAATGGCTCCTCCTAAAGGAGGAAATTTAATCTTCCTAATGCGCTTTGCCTGTTTTCTGTACTGACGAAATTTCAATTGAATTAGGTTTCAACCAGCCCATCAAGGGAGGCGTTCTTGCAGTTCCTTGTTTTATGTTTTTTTCCTCCACACTTTTTCCCTTGCTACGGTGTACTATATACTTGCAGCAAAGATGAAGTGATAAAAAGTTATTGTGATTGTTCTTACCAGAAGCTCTTTTTTCCTCTTTTCATCGCCACGAGCCAATTTCCGTGAGATTTCTGCTGTGAACGCTGCTGGAGTTCTGGAAGGGTCGTCCCCTGATAGGACCTCCGATAAGTAGGCAATGTACGACGTGGCCAGTCTTAGGGTCTTGATCTTACCTAAAAGCCAATGAGTATACATGTATACACATATCTATATGTATTCCATTATTCTATACACAATGTTTATAAATTAAATTATTACCTCCTCCTTCACATTACCATTCTCATCTAATTACGACCACAGGGCCGCTACGGGTTACTCTTTCCCTAACAGACATATTTACAACGTACACATGCGTGTTCGTTCCAAAAAGGTTTAAGTTCTTTTGGCAAAGTTTTCAAGAGATAAAAAAGTATCTTCATCATAATGCAATTCTAATGGAGAAAATAAAGTTTGGAATTAAAAAAAAATAGTATTCCCTTCATCGCCGCGACCACACTCTAGAATCTAGAAAGTTTGGGGTAAAGCTCCATTTTAAAAATTACTAATCTCCATTTTGAAAATTTTGGACTTGAACCGTTTTGCAACTAGACCCTTCATATGTGTAGATTTCCCCCTCTCTTCTAGGTAATTTATCGTCTGAGTAACAAACGCAAAGTGCAACTCAATTGGCTTCGCTTCAATGTGTGGTTACTAATGCGGGAAAACAGAGAGCAAAAGTGACAATGCCGAGCCTCATTATGTCTAATTGGCAGTAATGCAAAAGGTCTAGCAAACCATTAAGATTTATATTGTACGTGGTGACTTTGAAAGGAAACTAATGTTGTCCCATGCTGTTCCCATAAAATTCTTCCTCCATTCTTCCTCTGAATTTAATGGGACAATCTTTCTAAAAAATTAAACGCGAAGCAGAAGAAGCCGAAGCAGGTAGTTCGCACTTTTCCTTCGGATCTTAACGCCATGCAAAATCTGCGTGATAACTATATACTTTCGGCTCTGCAGGACCTGAATGAATGGCGTCTGGGTAAAGTAAAAACACATTGGGGCAAGTTGAGATGTTTGGTAGAACACACAGCTGGTCTTCAGTATGCCCGCATTATGAATGGATTCGTCTTAATGCAATTACAATTTCTTGAATTTAAAATCATATGTATTTATGTGTATCTATATACTTATTACACAATGTCATATATTCCCTTACTGGCCCAAGGAAAAAGATCTGTTTTTTGTGTTATTTCCAGACTACAACTACCCAAAAAGTGACCACATGCTGTTATCAGACCTTCTGGGTTAGTTAGACCGTACTGCCAAACTGTCGTATTAGGTAATAATCGATAATCGTATTGTTCATACAGCCCTGAAAAAATTGACCTCTCCTTGTCGGTGAATTCATTCCATGATCATGGTGTAAAAGATGCAAAAAAAAAAAGTTTTTTCGACAAAGTTGATAACTTCTAAGAAGCCGACAAATAAACGTTGCAGTACAAAGACGAAAGAAAAGTAGCACGTAGCACGTACACAGGAATTCCTACGCAATCAGGATGATCAAAAAACGGCAGATAATCCTACATCCGTGTGAATGATTGTAAATACATAAAAATGTACAGATAGACTAATATTAATGACAACATGTGTACTTTGTAAGAAACTATTTCTGCCTTCGTAGTGAAGGTACGAGCTGAATACATTACATACATGAGAGACTTTTAGAATGCCGTTGTATTAGAGAAATGTACCAATTTTTTGTCAAAAAATAATTCATTCAGTACAAATACAGCAGTACACAAAGACGAGAAGGAAACAAACTGGGATGACAAAACTGTCAACATCTCTTTTGGCTTTACTTTGTCGATAACACAAGTTGGAAAAGAACAAAGAGGAGGATTTATGAGCTGTCTTACTAAATACTATGATAGTAGTTTTACAAGTGCAAAAATCGTGCCTTTCATTCTCATCAATTTCCTCGACACCACCAGACTTGAGACAAAAAATGACGTGGTTTGTCAGTAGTATCTCCCTTCAGTTTTTTTTTCTCCGTACTTGTTGGCACCAAAGGTTAAGCCTTTTGGGAACTTGGAGGTCACATCAAAGTCCTATTTATCACATCAGTTGTGCACCAACTTTCGACAACTTATAAATGACTGTAGATATGAAGATGAAAAATCTTGTAGCATCCCTATCTAACGTTCTTTTAACTGCTAGTACATACTCTAACATGTATGGCAGTTTACATCGGATGTACATATGTATGTGTTTAACGATTTTGAAAACTGCATTCAAACCGAACACTGTGGTAGGTTTTTCTCTAAGACTCATTTATTATTTTTCACGATCATGTAGAACAAGTGATCTCACAAGGTGATTAACATGTCTAACTTCGTAATTAAAACTTGCATTTTTCCTCGTCCAGATTCAATTGACAATGTGTTCCAAAAAAAAACATTTAAAAAATTAAAATTACTCATGCTTTTAACCAAACTGAATTCTCTAACTGCACATTTTGTAAAATAACCCGTGGATGACGTGATACTAATGCGCTCATTAGCAATAAGTACCTTCTCCACACTTCTTGGAGCTCCTGCTTTCTCCGGATCAATGTCAGGTTGGATGGGAGAAAGTGTAAGGAAGAGTAGTTTCAAAATATCTGTGAATTGACTAACTAATTGACGCGGATTAATAGCAAAGTAACATCCCCTTACTTAATTTGGTATCAGCTGGAACATTAGGGATGCAATCACGGAGCTCGGCAAAGGCATTATTGATGGACTGAGTGCGTCTCCGCTCCTTTTTATTGGCTGTGGTCCGTCTTTTGACGGGTCTGTGACCAGGTTCCAATCGCCCGTTGCAATGAGATGGAGACATCATAGGATTTGGACTAGGATTTCCGTGATGATTTGCTGGGCAGTCCCACGTGTAGGTAGATCCTGGAGGAGATCTTGAGCCATAACTGTACTCGGGTCCGCTCCCGCTGCAACAATCATCGCCCTCACTGCTATTATTATTTCCAAAGGTATGATGACCACCGTGAGGATGATAATCATAATAAGGATGGACCACTTGAGCTGAATGAGGGAGGGAGTCGTTGGGCATGTAATTTTCGTTGTAATTGTCCTCTGGACTTGGTCCACACCATCCGTACTCCGTGTACGCCGTGTTTGTCGGTGATTCGGAGGAGCAGTTCATACCGGTGATGGCCACTGAGCTGTGCATTCTCACTTCTACCTTTCAACATGCAATTCTCCCCGAAAAAGAGTCTGGCTGATAAATTTTGGAAACACTGTAGTCAAATGTCACAAATTTCAATTTTGGGATTGGGTCCTTCTCACGCGGAGATTGTGATTTCTCTCACTCTCTGAAATTGTTGGCGGAGAAAGCTGTTTTTGACTGCTGGAAATTTCGCTAAATTCTATTTGTCACTTTATGGGCTAAATTAAGGACATGCTGTATTGATTCTAATATCGTGCCTAGTGTCATTATCCAGAGAAGTTATTTCACAAGATTGTTCCTTTGTCAAAATGAAAATAAATCCAGGAGATTTTGTATGGGGAATTGAAACACACGTTGTGGGTGTATCGGAATGAAATAATTTTTTAAGGGCCTTCAACCTCTTATTGTTATTAGTTCAATGGTTACCAAGGCTCCAAAACACTGGACACCTTGATCCGTGGTGATTCTCTGACTGCTGATCATTTACTGACAGGTAGTTTGTTTAAACCCAGCAGAAAAACCACCATGCGCCACACACCACCACAAGGAAACTGTGCTTTCCCTCAGCCAAAACAAAAACTGGGAAAAATAAATGGACAAAATATGGGTAAAAACCTCCCCTTGAAAAAAAAAGTATTACTATACCCCCGAAAAAAAAAAGGTTGAGCACGAGTTCAAACGTAGTTTGTGTCTATGTCTTTGTGTGTGTACAATGGAAATGCAAGGACCAACATTGACTCATAAACATCCAAGTCTCATCCCTCTTTAGTACGTCGCACACATTCAGACATGTACACATGTACGTACACTTTAACTAAAAAATACTCACTGAGGTTGGGTGAGGCATGAAAGGGGTGATGTGTACACAAATCCACAGACAAACTGTGAATAGAGGAGGATCACCGGGGCAGTGCAGGAGTGCGTTAAAGCAGAAAGGCTCCGCCTGGACCCAGAGGCAACAACATCTTATTGGAATCCCTCGTTCCATTATGATCCTCCCTATTCTGCTAGAATCGCTTCCCCTTTCTCCATCCACGGAGCATCTCTGAGGCACTCTTGAACGTGTGTCTGCCGAGCTCATGTAACCCCAGTACATTTCACTCTGTGTCGAAAAACATACACGAATTATTATTATGGATACAAGCCTCCAAAAATAATATAGACTTGATTTTTTTTTTCTCTCTCTCTCGTCATTACCTTAATTTATCATTATTTTTGAAACTATACACACTGTATGTTTCCTTCATGGTTAGAGAGGTTCCAAGTGCATCCCATTACACAAATTTTTCTGCCCCATGTGCACAGTTATTTCTTGGGATTATTTCCATGCTTCCTTTTCACATTCTTTCTATTCTCTATTCTTTTGACTCCGTCTCTTTTTCTCTCTTTATATTTTTCTCTTTGTCCTTGTCTCCCTGTTTATGTTTTTCTCTTTGTTCTTTTCTCTCTTTTTATGTTTTTCTCTTTGTTCCTTTCTCTCTCTTTATATTTTTCGCTTTGTCCTTTTCTCTCTCTCTTTATGTTTTTATCTTTGTTCCTTTCTCTCTCTTTATATATTTTTTCTTTCTCTCTGTTTATTTTTTTCTTTCTCTCTGTTTATATTTTTCTCTTTCTCTCTCTTCATATTTTTTTCTCTCTCTGTTTATATTTTTCCATGTCTCTCTTTGTCGCTTTCTCTCTCTTTATATTTTCCCATTTCTCTCTTTGTCGCTTTCTCTCTCTTTATATTTTCCC
>JAQGBT010002250.1:0-25244 GCA_034698585.1 Disparrhopalites patrizii
GACGCATTCGGAGCAATATTATTATGTATTATAAATTATAATACAGTATTATTACGTTTTCTATGTTGCAGAAATTTCAGAGTTGGAGACTTCCAGCACATCTTCACGCTCTGTTTCTGGAGTTGACAGGCTGGATAATTTTTGTATGATTGACGCATCAACATTGGGTCAACTGAGACATACGAAAGATAAATTAAAATTAGATTTAAGCAAAGGAGAAGCTAATTTTCTGGACGGTGAAATAGGATCTAAACAGGAATCAAAAACTTTCGTGGAAAATCTTGGGCATTTAGATAGCGGTGTAGGTTCTAGTACGAATGCATCGCCACTTAACTTGTGATAATTATGAAAACCCCATTATTGCCGGATAATAATTTAGAGCAATGTTCCTATGTGTTGTAAAATAGACAAGGTGGTTAGGAATGATGAAACACAGTTCTTGTCAGTTATAGCTTTGTGCGTAATAAATAATTCATTGTTGGTATCGTTCTTTGTTTTGAAAATATTCGCTGTTATTGTGTACTGTTATTTAAATTCTGTGAATTACACAAAACCAACAGCGATATATATTTAACCGTATTAGATTTAGTTCATCTTGTGTATAGTTGTAAAAAACCGTGACTAAAGCGGAAAAACCGGGGCTGGTCATGCTTGAACAGACATAATCATAGCCATGTGTAATGAAGTATCTCCAAATATGCAACTAGGACTTCATAATCTCATTTATTCGAAGCTATTTTTAAGACATTTATTTTCTCACTTCTATTAAAAAGCACATAGCTAAATAAATCAGTCAGTAATGTAGCAAGACCATTGTCTGTAAATTATGTTTTTTCAGAATGTCAACTCAAAAATCCAATTCTTGAACGAGCATTTACAGATCTCTACCTTTCAAACGTGTTAACATGTAAACTCGTCGCAAATTACATAAAACCAATTAAAACTGACAATGAAGGAATCGACGATATCCATATCATTTATCACCAGCACTACGAGCAGTAACAAAAATTATTGCGGTTTGCGGTACAAAATTTTTCATTTTACACACGTTACACAATTTATACACCTATCCTATCGTTATACATGTTTCTTTACACAGTAAAAAACATCAACCTAAAGCGTTATGCATAAAAATCGAGACAGTTCTTCTCATTCATCCGGACAGATCTGTCTTGTTAGACGACGAGCTGGAAATGAGCAAAGGTAAATTCTTAACTTGACTTTGCCACTGAGCGGACACTTGAAAGAACTTTACTCCTAGCCATTCTACGCCGTCCACGTACACTATTACAAAAACATCATAAAAAGTATTCATTTAATTTTTTTTAATTTTACAAACACCTTTTTTTTTGAGTGATAATTTGACCGTTTGTTATTGTAAATACAACTCACATTTAATTGGCATTTGTGACTTAGCGAGGCACACCAGTCTTGAGACACCATCCATACTCAAGTTCTTAACGTCTGTTTCTTTTTCTTTCTTTTTGCCGAGTCGAATAACTGTGAAATAAAAAAAAATACAATCAATTCTTGCTTAAATACGCAAAAACAATATGTTATATACTCCTACAGCTAATTCAATAACAGCGATGCATACTTTTTTGTTTTTTATGCTCTTTGAGTATGTACGAAACTGAAAGCGCATTTTCCGGAGTTCTCTGTATTGTCAATGTCCGAAAGGACGCTTTGATGGAAGACTTAATGGTTCCTTTCCAGAAGTCAACCTGGAGCTCCAGAGGTTCATCACGTGGTGAATGTGGCGGGGAGGGAGGGGAAGAAGATAAATCTCCAAGATCTTGTTGATCTACAGACATTGATGAAAACCCCATACTCAGTTTCACCTCACTAATGAAAGGAACAAACACCTGACTGGACTCATCATTATCCTTGTATGTAATCATAGCTTCCGCCACGGGCACATTCACAACAAATCTACGTTCCATAGCCATTTTTGCATAAGATAGGATGCGCAGTGCCATTTCATCTTCCGAGCTACGCTCGGTAAAATCATTGAACGTTTGCCCATACTCTGCATCTTTTTGGCATAGTAATTTCCACACGGATCCTCCAGCTGAAACAAATAGCAAAAGGAGCCACCAATTAAAGCAAGAGCTATAACTTATTAAAAACATTAGTTGATGTAATTACAACTACAATGTGTACTCGTTGATTTGGTACTTACTAGTAAATGGTGCATACAGAAAAGAAAAGTAGCTCTGCCAGTCGTGTGGTCGAGAAGACAGTTGTGTAACAAAATGCTTTGTTATAGCATTCAGAAATGCCTCGTTGCCTACGGCTACTATTATAAGAGGTGTAGGTGCTTTGGAATTATTATTGCAAAATTTTTGAACTTTTCCAACGATATGAGGAAATGCAACTTTTAGGTCTGCTTCGCTTTCTATCCCCAGAACTTTAATACCACGCTCTGAAAGGGTGGTGAATATACCCGGTCCTAGTGATGATTCCAAGCAAACCAACACTACAAGATCGGGAAAAACTTCTTCCACTGGGAGTACTTTCAGGATTTGGTCCGAAATTGATCCAGGCTTAGATTTATTAGTGTTTCCTGGCGTTGATTCGAAATTGGGTTTACAGCCTGTGGGAGTTGTTATTGGTAGAGAAGGAATCACTATCGACGAAGCTGTTCCAGTTGAAAACGAAGGTGAGATCCCAGGTGATCTACTATTGACCTTGGGTGACTCTCCCGACTGGTCTGGTTCCGTCCACGAATCAGAATCGCGTTGTTCGTCAGATGTGTGCGTTGGTTTCTCGGGAATTGGAACTGTCAAACACAAAAAATGATAGTCTGCGTATTTTTATAGGACCGCAACACGTCAAACTTGTTAATGGTCATACTTTGTTGTATAAGTGACCGGGATGATGCGAAAAACGGCGGCAAAACAGGCTTCGGAAACGATCCCACAGACAAGGTATCCGCGTCGGGTTCTGATTCTTCTGAAAGACCATCCAATTCATCGAATAATTCTTCAATATCTACACCAACTCCAATTTCTTGACCCCCACTCTTTGTTTCACTACGCTGGCCTTCTTCAGTCGCTTTGAATTTGCGGAGTAAATTTACGATTTTCTGCTTCAGGTTCTGTTCACAAATGATTTAAAAAACATTACATTAAAATCTGACCTTAAGAGAATGTAATAACTGCTTGAACAAAAAATAGCATTCCTTCGCTAAATCATTTGCCCAAAAGTTGGATAAATTCTTATTAAAATCATTTACATAGGAAAGGAGGAGACCACAGCGATATATCGAAAAGAAAATTAAAACTAGGACTAACTGGATTATGAGGCAACGTTTTGGAATTTTTCCTCAGAATAACGGGGTCATCCGGGGGAGAATCACTCGAGTGCGATGAAAAGTCATCTTCTTCATCCGAGAAATCATGTCCTTGTCTAGCTTTTCCTGCGGGGTCCGATGGAGAAGGGTACAGAGGAGAAGATAAGAGTTGACTCAAACCAGCTTTTTATAATTTGCCATTCATTTGATTCCCGTTAATGTTAACCACACATTCATACGAAAAGGGTCAAAGTTGTCAAAGTTGATACATGACACAGGATGTTACCAACACCAACGAAACGAATGTTGTTGAAGTAGTTGTTTGTTAGTGGTAGTAGGAACAGTTGTATAGGGTAGCAAGAGCGAGTGCAGTAGCACAAACAGTAGAGAATCAGTCATTCAGGTCGAGAGAGCAAGGCAGGACAGGGAAGAAAGAGAACGAGAAAAACCAACACAGAAATAAGTATGTAGAGACAAAATTTAAGTGACTTTGTTAAATTAAAACGGTGGACACATAAACTAAAGCTGCTTCCTCTTAAGTGCAATGAGCATGCATTGTATTTTATTAGTGTGCCAACTAAAAATTTTATGAATAGTTTCAGCCAAAAATGGATGGACTTGTGTAATAAATCCATGCCGATGTATGCATTTCCTCTTGCCCCAGTTAAAACGAAAAGAAATATCCAGTTGTCGGATTAAAGATGCTGCAAGTGTTTTAGCATAATAAATATACAATTAACATAACAGCAAAAGTTCATCAAGTTAAGCGTCTAGGTTGGGTTATGAAGGGGAAGTCTGTAATGGTCCTAAGGATGGCCTGAGCGGTTCTCCATTATCTAAATGGTAATGGGGACCCCACAATACAATCCACTTGTCAATCAACTAACAAAATCAAATACTATGAATAATGACGAATTACTAATGGTAAACCGATAATTTTTTTAATTATTTAAAAATTATTTACTTCTGATTTAGTGTTTCCTCTACCTGCATATAACGATATAACCTTGAGGTAACAGTACTGGTCTGGAATTTCGCCTAGCTCTTTTCAAATACTGCTGGACGCGGTGGATACCTTAAACCGCTCCAATGTACTTGTTATTTCTTGTATGTATTGTATGTGTATGTTATGTATTGTATGTAATGCTAAATGCACATACATTTGTCTAACAAAGTGGTTACTTCGTAGTGGCTTGATAAGCTAATGCACTTAATTGACGATGTAAGTGTAAGAATTAATTAAATATTAACTGCAGGTACAACTGTAACGCAGCAAGTATAGCTTTGTTGCTTTGACGTTACCACATACCACTAACCACTACACATTTATGGAATATATATGCATACCTATCCCAATATACACAAATGTACCATATAATAATTCAAGCCGTAATTTAAGCACACAAGAACACTAACTGCGCCAATTTAAGAATTTGACGGATAAATAACAAGTATCACTCAAGCTATCGAGGTAATTCGCAGAATTCACCGTACATATACATAAGTGGTTCCAGCTAAAGCAGGGAAAGCGTTTACAAATGTACGCACAGACTACAAAGGTAAACACACACGCGGCTGCACACCAGCCACAGTTGTATACAAATGTATACACACTATATGATCAGTTGTCACTACACATCATGGTGTGTTGCTAAGTTCTTACAGTACTATTAGATATTACACACGAGCACGCTTGTTTTGAATTATTGTACATAATAAATACACAAACAACAATGCAATTAACATGACTAACACGCTGAAAATGATAATACCTTGTTTTCCTTTCCTCTCTCCTTCTGGGTCCTCCACCGGTTGCGACGTCATATCTAACACTGTGACTTTGGCAATGGGTCCTATATTTTCTTTGTTGGCGCCGTCAGGAGCGAACAAACCCAATTCTAAATCCAGACTTCGCTGCAGAACCTGTAATGCAATAAAATAGGACATAAAACAGGGCACTATTTGAGTTCAGCGATTCTTTAAGTATCGCAGGAAACGTGCTGATGCTATGCATGGTGTACGTGTTACGTGTAGGTCTCTACGGGTGCAACATGCAATTAAAAAAACATATAGGTATAGCAATAGCTATTACGTGCGTATCGTTTTAATTCAAAATAATTCTTGTCTAATACTTGTCCGTATGGTACACGTGTAATGTGACGTGAGAGACGAAAAAGTTCTATCAAAACGCTGGTTCAACTTTCTTCAGGGAAACAACATTTTAGGAAATTATTTGACTGGAGTTTGAATTTTTTATTCCATAATTTGAAGCTAAAACATAGGTGTCAGAGCGTATTGGGAAGAGCTCGTATTAATCACACAAAACTCCACCAAGAATTGATTTGACTTAAAACCCTGGTTTTATTAGTTAATAATTATTACAAAATACAACTAAAACTGCTTTCACGTTGCCGGCTTTCAAGTTGCGCTCCAAGGAAGATTCGTCTTTATTGCAGCGCAACTTGTACACCGGAATAAGTGGTGTCAACATGTTTTCTGAAAACAACATGTCACTACGGAACGTATTTACGATATTGTTGAACCTTGTGTAATTTTGTTCCTATGCCTAGTGATGCTAACCACAATATACAATTGGTTCATTACGTGGCCGTATGAATTTAATCGTATTGCGTTTTTTGTTGTGACTAGTGGTTTCTTACATATCATCAGCGCACATTAATCACAAGCTGAATAAAACTTTATATGGATTAGCAAAACCAACAGCAAAACGTAGAACATTTACAACTGCTGTTATTATGTCCGTGTACGCATAACGCATTTAACATCTGGTTAAAATAACTCGAAGATTCTTCAAGCATTAAGCACGGAAGCTAGTTCCTGGTGATACGCCATTGTTAATGACAGAACTGAGAAGTTGCAAGAAATAAAATGTCCCAATCTACTCACCACCGCCATATCAATTGATCCTTCCGCAAGAGTCTTGTATCCAAGTATTGTACGATTTTTGTACTTTTTTCTTCTTTGAAGCATAATTAGTAGCCGATTTTCATCACGTTTGAGAAAGTGAGGATACTGTACACGTACACCAAAAACGATTTTAAATTAGCAATGACCATGACCAACAATAAGATATCCAACAATTTAACTTAGCCATGTTTCAAGTTTCAAGCAGAACTACTTTTGATACCACAATCACATTTGATACGGAATTCAAAATGTGGTACCTGAAGTGAAAAATGCAGTTGCAGCTCTGTATTAATCAGTGAATTATCCATAAGTGGAATTTCATTGGATCGCAGTGTCCGCCTTGAACCCGCCATTTTTACTGCAATTATAACAGAACTTAATTCCGACGCAGGTAGTGACCTGGTCACTATTAATCTTGTCAACGTTAACGAGCAAAGCCTGAAATAACAAACAAAATGAATTTATTGTAATAACAGACAAATACTTCTGCATAAGTTTCAAAGGCGTAAATGGTTTTACCTAGGAATGCAATTTGGCGGAGTACGATCCACTTCCCACGAGGAAAATAATTTCATAGGCACAGGATTCGTCGACATGTTGATTAGTTTTTTCTACCCTGAATACAAATGTAAAACAATTAAACAATCACATTATATTCAGGATGCTTTTACAATCCCGCAAAATTTTTCCACGAGTACGACTTACGAGAAAATACATATAAGTTTTTAACTATCCAACTAAATCAACAATACACTTATTTCATTGCACTGTGCTGTGCACGGATACTGATAATCATCTTACAATAAATGTAGTTCCATATAGCCCCCCTGGATTGAGCAATACAAAACGACTTCTACATTTAACAAAGGACCAACAAAAACCAAAGCTAGCCAACACATCTCATTATTGTCATTATATTTGATCTTGTCTTATACTCTGTTCAAGTGCACCTGAAAAATTGAATAAACAAACCAACAGGATACAACTATTACAGACTTACCTTCCGTTAAAAATCAAAAGCAACAGATTCTTTGGTAATTTCGGACGGGACGAGATTATTATCGACGTGACTAAATTCCAACCCAAAATATCGGTTCGAGATTTCTGAATCTTTGCAATATGAAACTTGAAAATGAGTTAATACACTGTGTAATTTATATGTTAGGTATTCCGTTTAATTGTCACCACGCCTCAGATCTTGATTAAACTTAAAAATGACTTTCAAATCCAATAATCTATACACTACAAGAATCCTACGCTCTCAACTAAGGAGCTTTGAACATCCACAATCCTTTACCCATTTCGTATAATAACAACGTCAAAACCCGCCCTTTAACTTTTAATGACCTCCCGATATTACCCGAGACTTTTACGTCTAAATTTCCTCTACCCAACGACCCAGTTCAATCCACAGAATTCCTGAACACCACCAAACATACTCGCTAGGTCGTGTCCCCCACCACAGAGGTCAAATGTCTTACTACTTTCCTCAACGAAGTATTCCAGCACATTTTTTCAAGTGTACTCATACATGAATCACTTTTAAACAACTTTCCCCCGAAAATAAATACTCAACAAATTTCTGTTTAATTCGATCACTATATAAAAATCACCTAACACCCCACTGGATTTTCTCCTTCTTTTCCTGGTTTATTTCACATCTATAAACTGAATCTAAACTTTTATCAAGATTCAACAATGTTTCACCCCCACGAAATAATTGCCCTTATTATTGCGTGTTTGTTAATCTCTTGGTAAATTAATTTTTAATCAAACAAATATGAATGTCAACTTTAAAGATTTCCCTCCAACTTCCCATATGACTTGGGTATACAATCTACCTATACTTATATATATATACACACATTTGCGTACAAAAAAAAAAATTCAATGACTCAAAAGAAAAAAAAATTGCTCATCTGATATAATCTGATCTTTATGTAAGTCTCACGAATTTAAAAGGACTGGAACCGTAAACTTAACGGGATATTTTTTTTAACCATAAATATTCGTTCCGTTAAAGAAACAAAATCCTCCAAATTACGTTGAATGTTGTATTTTAATGCGAATTCCGAGGAATTACATGACAACACCCAACGTTTTTCCCATCTCTAATTAGCATCAATTTACGCATTTATAACAGCTGGAATTACCGGTAGAAAATTGGAATTGCTTTTGAAAAAGACAAAACAATTAAATTATATACGTGAATATTTGTATAAAAAAGCATTGGAATTGAAAGGGCCAACACCCCCGCCTTTTAACACATTCAATGGACGATCCATGCGGGGTTCAATGCCAAAAAAATCGGAAGGAAAAAAAAAATATGGATCAGAGTTTTTTTTTGGGGGGTGTTTGGGGTCATTACAACGCCATGGTAAAAGATGGCGCGATGTGGTTGCTTCTAGCCTAATTTCCCTACTCTTCGATTTTTTCTTCTCTTCTCTCTCTCTTCTATCTCGCACTGCTTTAAACTCCTTCCAACATCAAAATATTGTATAAACTAGTCACATTTGAGTAGAACGGGGAATTTTTTTTATTTTATTTTGGAAAAAAGGGAGATTTTTGTGCGGATCCATCAAAACTTCCCCAAACGATCTTAAAGGAAGTTTTCCAGTCATGAATAAAAGAGTGGTGTCGGGCAGGATTCTCCTGTCTTGACAGTTGTTTTTTCTTAATTTAAACCACTTCAATTCTGGAGAACTACTGCCATTTACAAAAAAAAAAAAAAAGAAGGTAGACACATCCTGTGACTCGCTTTAATTTCAAGAGTGAGTCAAACACAGTTACGGGGCTCTTCCAAACGGATCTAGAAAAGAATGGTAAAAAAATGCACCTGCTTAATTTTGTGGAATTTATCATGAAAATTTCTTGGATTTTATCTTTTTAGCCTTTATTTTTAAATGCCAGAAATTTGGTTTGGGTTGGATTTCTTTTCTGTACTGTATGGTCTTTCAATGCACCAATTGGTGTATTCGTCATTTGTCCTTATTGGCTTTTATTTGTATGTAGATATACGTTTGTCTTTTTTTTTCTGGAATTTAATTAAGGTTGGGTTCAGTGGGACTACTGAAAAGCGGTGGTATTGGTGCTTCCCTATGTTTAATCGAAGTTCAATAAATGTAAATTTATTTATTTAATATCTTGGATTCGGATGTTTGGAAGAATATTGAAGAAGCCGTAGGATTTCCCTTTAATTGGAGTTGATTCCGCGTGATTCGATTTGAGAATGCTAACATTCCGTATAGAAGAGAGGGGTTGGTTGGAGATGTAATTATTTGCGTAGCATTGCGGAAGTGATGGGAAATGTTATTGCAGACAGCTGGGTAATTATTGGTTAGCAGGCTTTTCTTGCACCCTCAAAGCACAAATTTATTTTCAGAGAGTGTAGCGGGCTGGTGGGTGCCATTTGCCGGTATGAAACGTATTAAATATTGCAGGAGCTAATGATAGTTAACACTTAATTTGTGATTGTGTTCCATGTAGGTATGCCTAGTTTTAGTTCACAATTATTCGACTTATACAGTAACCTGCAATGAAGGTCGTAGATGCGGCCGGGTACCCCACATAGTTGTATAGCTGCAGAGCGTCACCCTCAGCTTCAGCGTAAATATGTACCGTCGCAAGAGACTAGCCGTTATTACAGCTGAAATGTTACTATTTATTTAACATATAAATAAATGTGTACCATTGTAACAGCATTCTAAGGGCATTTACGTTTTGTTTCCTTTGGCAAACTGTAATAAATTTTCCGTGGCACTACTTGGAGTATCTTTAAGTATCATGAGTACAATAATAAAAATACCAGAGTATTAACGAGACGGAGAAAATGGCTGTGTTTACAGAACTGAAGTAATGAAGTTTGTGGTTAAATGAGCACTGTGATCTTACCAGTTATGCCCAATATCCAGCCGCATGAGAAATTGTGAGAAGGGAAATCGCCTATCGCTGTTTTTGGTTGAGGCTATACCTTAGAACAAACTATAACAATAGTCCAATGTTGCTTGCTTCCAGGTATCCAATATACAGACTGTCAGGTAGTGTCAGGTAAAACATGGAAGAACATTATATTACAATGAATTCTGGAGATGAGCGAGGTTCTTTCAGGGATGGTGGTCCTATGTAGAAAGCAGAGAAAATTGTAAATTTATCCTTGCAACTAAAATATAAGTTACGTATGTAGATTACCCATCTAATTTTGCACCATACATTCTATTATCTTGTACTGCTACCCACTCTCTTTAATCACACATTTTGTGCAAGTAAAAATTTCTAAGCGTTCGCTTCCGTCTTTCTTATCAAACAATTCGCAGTTTCACCACTCCAGAGACATTTATTTTTCTGCCAGGAAGTGAACCCGAAGCAACTCAGTGGTCTGACTGACGGAAGCCTAGGACGGCGGCGGCGACTGAGTTCTACAGAAGAGACGGATATCATGCTCTTGGGAGTGGTTTTCAATAAAAAGAAACAGAAACACTCCGACGAAGTGGCGGTGGCGATAGAGCGTCTACGCGAAAACGGAGTCAATTGTGTTCTTTTTACAATGGATGAGCTTTGCGAGGGAAGTGTTAAAAGTATGTGACAAAATTTACAGTACCTTTTACTATCACACAACTAAACGTAGTTGCCAGGATATGACATTATTGGCCTTTGCAGATAATGACGCTCTCACACCCGACGGATGTAAGGTATCTTCCTCGACATCGAGTAAAGATGTTTCACCTGTGTCATCACTCTCAGCTACGTCGTCGTTAAAACTGGAAGTGGAAAACAACAGCAATAGTTCAATGGATAGTAATAGCAGTAGCAATTTGGCTCTCCATCAATCGGTGGAAGATGCAATCAATAATTTAGCAAGGTCGCCGTCACCTCCCCCGCTATCACCACAGTTACACGCTGACTTCAACTTGGATCAAGTTTCTACTAAAGGGTCCCTACATGAACTTCTTTCACCTCACCTGACGGATTTGTGCTCTCCTGTCCTAGAAACTGGAAGCTTTAATCCTTTAGGTACCGCTAACAAGGTACAAGAAGCTCAAATTTGCTCAACTTCATCAATTCTAGGGGAATTGAAGCATAAAAAACGCCGACGCCGCCGTCTTAGAAAGCCATACACGCATCGCAAAGCGCAGCTCAAAAAGAAGTTAAAATTCTTAGCTGACGAAGCGAAAGCTGTGAGAGCAGCAAAACGAACTCAAAAAATTACATGTGTTCAAGCACCCTCTGCATCCGTAGTCGCCTGGAATTTCCACAGTATAAAGGATTCGAAGTCTGACAAAACTGAAAATTCTCTGGACATACACGATGATTACTCACAGGCAGAACTCTTACCTATAGAGTCAAGGGAACAAATATCGAGTTCCAGCGATACAATAAAAATGAAAACCGAAAGTACGAAATTAGAATGCCAGTCGGAATTTGAAGTAGCAAAAATGGAAAAAGTAGATTCTTCCGAAGATGTAGCAGCTACTGTTCCCGACTCAAGCACTGTGAGTCGGCGGAAAAAGGGACATCGCAAAAAAAATAAAAATGGTGTGAGTCATTGTAAACGCAGGTTGTCGTTAATTTCGCATGGAGAGGGTCCGATGTCGCACAACGGATTTACGGTTACCACATTCGAAGCAACAAATAACTATAACCACCGATTACCTTCAAAATCAATATTAAAACAAATAGAAGCAGAAGGCGAACCTCTCACTTCTCTCCTAACCGGGAAGCGAGCCTTTCCTCCAGACATCATACGAGGCCTCACGCGATTTAATAAATTAAGAAGCAGTGTTCATAATTTAGTGACCAGTAAGACCGACCAAAGTTCAAAGGATCAAACGGATGATGGTGTCAACTTTAATAAAGTCATCATGCCCAAAAATAAACATATGAATTCAGAAGATGAAAACCATTTTCAGAAGGATCAGATCTCAACTCTAAGCTTAAGCCATGTAATGAAACAGTCGCATAACCTTACTGAGATTAAAGAAGTACGGTCTCTGTCAAATCTTTCTACAAAGAGAGCAAAAAAGAAAAGTCGATCCAGGAAAGTTCGACGCACTGCAAAGCGTGAAAAGAAAGCTCTGAAAGCACGGTCAAGGGCTGCAAATTCAGCTGAGGTAGAGGTATCTGCGTCCGCATCAGTGAACGACACTAAGGTGTTTGCGGTCGAATCTGGTGACACCAATAATATCCACGAAACTTTAGAAACTGCGGAATTACTTACCGAAGAGAATTTATGTTTGGGTCAGGACGATGATAGTGTGCCAAGTAGCGTTGACTCAGGACTTCCTTCTAGTGAAAATTTGTCAATCACAGACGAATACAAAACTGAAACGGGAAACGAATCCTCAGGCTCAGGTAATAAAAAGCGGCAGCAATTTTAGTTTAGATGTACATAGGTGTATAAATTAGTTTTTTGCGTCGTAATACAGATGTTTGAGTATTTTATGGTTTTTATCAGGCGTTTTTAACAAAAAAGATTTTGGAGGATACAAACGTATCCTCGGTCATGAAGACGTAGGTAACAAATATTAAGCTGTAGCATGCACCTGCTAACGTATTTAAAATTTTCAGGGGAATATTCAAACAACATGCAAGCGTATCAGTGTGATGAAGCAGCTTCAACGTTTGATGCTGTCGTTAAGCCGACTAATGAAAGCTGTATTAAATGTGAGGGCATTTATTTTTCTTACTGACTTTCACAAATGTGATTCAATCTTTTGTATATGTTTAGTGAATAATTTTAATTTTAAGAATAGGTTGACGTAGAAATAAAAAAATTCTGTGTAGTTGTAGATTTTATATGGGTGTTTTTTCACATGGCCAATTAATTAGTAGTAATAATTTATCTTTAATCCATTCTGATTCTGACCTCATAGGTTCGGATGATAGTCTCCCAAGCACATTTAATGGAATGCAATTACGACGCTCCAGCTTTTATGCTCTGATTTCCGATAATGTACGTAAAAACATGGATAATTACTTGGATGGAAGGGCAGTTGTAAAAATGTCACCGAAAAGACGCAAAAGAACCAAGAGTTTATATCTGCTTAATCATGGGGACAATTATCCTGACGACCCGGAGACACCATACCGCCTGCATATGGCTACCCAGGTTCTACTGAAGCTAAATAAGCGTCGTGCTAAATGCAAGCCGAAGGAAGACAGAGTCAAGTCGCTGCTATCATACCTAAAACTAACACCCAAACGACCCCCGAGGCTTGGAAAACCTTCGGTATTTTCAATAGTTCCACCATTTTTTCATGATTCAATTCTTACTTATGTTCAGACTTTAAAATGCAGCTTTATTTTACGTTTCAGCTGAAGGAAGAACTGGTTAATTGTGAGGACCCCTTATTTTCTGGAGAATGGTCGATAAAGCGCAAATATATATGTCATGTGTGTGGACGTATTGAATATTCTTTTTGGGACATGGTAATGCACAAAGGGGAATTTCATCCTGGAGTGCTTGTTACGCATACGGAATTATTAGGTTCCGTCCCAAAAAGTTTAGTAAGAACACCATCTTGGCAAGAAACAAATACTGAAGACTCCATACCACCTTGCTCAAAATGCCAAGCTACGTTTAGGTATGTTGTACATGTACAGTCGACTCTATAACGGGCCTCTGTATGGTTTCCCTGTAAAGGTTTTCTCTATAACCGTTTCGATTAGCATATATCCGTGTAATTCTAGAATATGCAAGTCCTACCTAGAGTCATACCAAAGAAATTCATGTGTAATCTAACGAAAAAAGGTGTCTGTCAATAATCACCGGAATGAGAATGACTAAAGCTAATTATAATCAAGTTTTAAGTATATTAAAAATGACCTCACTACAAAGTAAATTAATAGTACCTTCTCTATATTGTTGTACACTTCTCCAAGATATACAGTACTTATACGTCTTCAACAGAAAGAATATAAATACACCAAAAGCCAGACTAATTTTATTAATGTGTCGTGCAGAACTAAGTGATAGTGAAGTTCAGTTATTCCCACTGCTATTAAAATTTTGTCTACTACGACTATCAATCAGGAAGAAAAAAAACGCTAGATGACAAATTTATCAAAAATTGTGTTAACATATGTCCTAACACTAATTTACGTCCTTAAAAAAATCTAATTATCTTCAGTGCTCCTCTGTAGTTTTAATCAACACAAATTGAGTTGTACTGTTTATGTCGGAATGGACAACGAAGCTATAAATATACTATTATTATTACTATTATGATATGGTGCTTTTACCGAAACTGTTATAGAGAGTCGATTGTACAATCAATTACTGTGTGCATGCAAATGAAATATGACTCAGCAAAGTTATTCTTGATCTTGGCCTGTAAACATGATACATGATACTTACTTCTTACAGATTGAATTCGGATCTCCATCGTCATATATTTGAATGCGCTGGAAATACGACGTGGTTAGACGAAGAGAAGACACCGAGTAAACGTAAATCCAAAAGAAGGCGTGGTGTTAAAAGACGTTTATCGAACACCCCCAAAAAAGGCAAAAAACCAGAAGTGAGTAACAGCGGTTGCAGCTCTGTCATAATTTAAGCATTCACGGGCTAGTTTTTTTTTCAGATAATAATTTATAACATCTGGTAGGTTTTGTTAGGTTAAATCTGAGCTTAGGCAATTATAAGTATAAGCAAGTTTAAGCAAAACTCGGGTATTGATTCCCGTTCCTGAGTCAAAAACTGGGTCAATTATTCGATGTTTCGCATTTACATGCAGAGAAAGTTTTAGTACTATGTTTGGTTGGTTGGTTGGTTTATTTTATTATATTTACGTGTCGGTGGAAGCTATACAAGTACTAACTGTACGACACAGGTGTATATACGTTCAAATAAGTAATAATTACAGTCAAATCATTAAATCAGTAGTCAGCATCATTAAACCATAAAATCAAGAGTACGTAATGGTAAAATGACATAATACCGCGGTTATTAGTAAGGAATTTACTTTGATAAAACGTATTTCAAAGAGTCGCAGTTATTGTGCTATAAGATTTGGATCGTGTCAATATTTTTACTATCTTTTTCTCTCTCTCCGCTTTTATTTCATTGAATTACTTGTCATATGCAGATTTTAGGTACATTATTTTCTAATCTGGTATACATAGTGCACAAAAGCAACAACTTTGACAGATGAAAAATGCCCACGTTACTTTCCAACATACCAGCATAACTTGATTGTAATACGCAAAACATGTGTTATATTTTCAGCTCCCTGAACCACGGGTACCGGAAATTTTCAAGTGTGAATTTTGTCCACGAGAATTCAAGACTGAGGGTTGGTTGAAAAACCATCTAGTAACGCATTCGTTACCGGTCTCCATCCCATTGGAGAAACTCTCACTGCCATCACGTGCCTCAAACAATTCCACTAGTTGTAGACTTTTCAAAACGTAACAAAATTAAACTTTATTTATTACACTTAAAGGTTGATTTCGCCGGAAGGCCAAGTACTATAGCGTACAGTGTTCTGCAGAACCAAGATTTCAAGTCGCTTTCTTGATGAAGTTCGTGTGAATAGTGACTCGTGCAGTTTTGTATCTATTCGAAGATTCGCATTATCCTAAAGTGCCCCGTAATTATCGGTTTTGTTGTACAATTGTTTGCGAAATGCTCCAAGCGGTTTTGCAATAGTAAAATAAAATATCGGGATTATTAATTAATTTGTAATCGTCAATTTACACATATGCGCAAGCTTAACCTATATGCAAGTTGTTTTAATCGTCGCAATAAAATAAAAACAGTATTTTTATTTTCGCAATTACAAAAAACACAAGTTTGAGAAACGTTTGTACATATTCTGAGTTACCCATAAATCTTGTTCATGTAAACGCGTCCACAGGCTCTAATAAATTGTTGAGGCATTAAATAACGACTATACCTATAATTACAATAAAGTACGAACACAACTAAAACCATCTCATACTGAACTTAGGTGACATGCCTTATTATATTCGTGGCCAAGCGAAAAAGATCCTTGTCTATATAGGTATTCATTTTTTTGTTTTTAAATGCGCGTAGTCTATTCTATTTAAATCTAAATTTGGGGTTAATTTATCCTGGACCGCTCCTATCCTATTCTATTAATTCACTATCACATCGGCGGCTTTGACCCTATTCCTTAAAAGTGGTGCTGTTCTATTCTATTCTCTTTTTCTGCCCTATTAGTCTATTCTAGTCTATTAATTTTGCTAAAACATATTTGCGTACGTACGACATACACTTCATACACATCCACATGTTCCCCATACTGTGTGGACAATAAACACAACAGGCTCCATAAGAAATTTAATGCGAATCTAGAAAAAAATATATTATCCCGATCCGACCATTGTTAACCGAGTTTTGGCGGTTTTTTCTTTTCAAAAAATAAAAACCCTCAATTTCCCATAAAATTGATTTGTTTATTGTGCTAGGCTTTTTCCGCGCCAAGTTAAGAAAGTGTATATTTCATTAAACCGCTGTTATTATCTGCCTAGAGCGACCAAAATAAGTAATTATATAGAACGTGTTGCTAGCATCAATCACTACAACATGGTCAATTTTAGTCGTGTTGGGATGAAAGTTTTGCTATATCCGCCATTAAATTCTTCGTTTAATGCATTCCTTTTTCGTTTCGGACTGCCTAAGCACAAAATGTTTAGGTGGTAATGTTATGTTATACATATAATGTTAAAGACTGGTGGTTTTCATTGAAGTGGTTGGTACGGGAGGTCAGGGATCACGACAGCATTTTTCATGCCAAGGTCAATGTATCTTTTCTCTTGGCTATATTTTGGAATACACTCCTTCTAGGACAGGCTGCATTCTACCTATGTATGTATATAATTATGTATACCTAGGTACTTTCCATAGGTATTATACCAATCTCACGGTGCCCCAATCACATATGAAGCAAATAATGAAATCAATGCATTCCCGAGCGTATAGTATATACATACGTATCGTCATTTAAGAAGTAATAGCGACTAAAAGCACGTAAAACTAATGACAAAACTAACTACGTGTAAAGTAAAATTCCTGAAAAGCAAAACTTATTAAATGCCAAAAATTCTGAAAAAACGCTACAGAAATTGGCTGAATGTTGCCACCTTGCTGCTGCCTAGTCCAGAAATAAAAGCAAGAAACGTATAGATGCAGACTTTTATTGCGGCTCCAGTCAACAAAGTCACATCCTGATCGGACAACAATTAGCCAAGTTATGGCGGTTTAACACATAATTTCAAATTGGACAATTTTCCTATTTTTGTACTGCGCGTCGAAAAAACACCGTAATTTGGCTAATTGTAGTCGGATCAGGATTCAAGTTCATTGATTGGAACCTCACTAAAAATCTGCACCAATAAATATTTTTACATTAATTTTATTCTTTGTGGACTACGCAGCAGAAAGATGGGAACATCACGTCAATTTCTATAGAATGTTGTCAGAATTTCAGTTAGGGGAAAGCTTGTAATTGTGGCCACGCTGGGTAATTGTGGCCACCCACCAATTTAATCAAGAACTACGCGTAATGAAAGGATACAAAATTAAGATGACTCGTGCCTGCCCATATTATTCATTAATTATGGTCATTTAATTCATTAAATTGTAAAATCAAAAAGTTTTCAAAGTTTTTCACGGGCCATTTGAGTATTAACTTAACGTGCTTCATTTCTTATTATTTTTCTCGGCTTTGCGGAATTATTCAATCAGACTTTCAGGAAAACTCTACATATCTGTATATTAAGGCTGTAATTACTTGTAATAGTAATATTTTTTTATAATTGTAAATGTTTACCACAATTGAAGATGGGGATGATCATAATTACCTGGCCACATTTGTGAATTGTGTTTCAAAAAAATCATAACATGAAATCAGAGGAGAAATTTACTAATTTTTTGGTCATAGCTTAAAATGTGACATATTAGAAGCCATTCTTCAAAATCCTTCAAATTCCTTACTTAAGCCACAGCGTAAGAAGAAAAATTGAAAAAACGTTACAAAAGAGTGGCCACAATATTAGTCGTTACCCAATGTACATACATTATATTTTGCAGCAGAAATAATAAAAAAATATTTCAGGTAAAGTACGGCAAAACCCAGCCAATATTTTTTCGCGAAAATAAGTACATTTATTGATTTTTTTGACTTATCTAGTCTATATATACATTCAAAATTTGGGTTCCGTATTTACTAAATAATAACGACATTAAGTAATTCTAAATGAGAGATTTCCGTCCTTCAAATCATTTCTAAAAAGCATAAAATTCAGCAGTTAAACGCACGGAGTCGAACCAACCTACGATAATATGGTAGTATGTACCCTTACTGTTACTCTTGCTATAATAGTAATTTCCCCCGAAATGCATTTTGGAAATTTTCTTAACAAATAGTAAAAATTTAAAATTTCCTCGAAAGCATTTTTTGGACAAATAATTAAGGGAAAACCCGTGTAAAACTTAGTGGCAACGACCTTTGCATTGGTTCAAATGTCCTTCTATAGTCTCGCCCAATTTTCTTTACGTTTCTTAATTGTCGCATAGTCGCATTACATGTTTCTCTCTTCCTTCGAAATTTTGTCCTTTTTAAAAATTAATATACCGTAAATACTTTGCACGGAAACAAATTTGGAGTAACAAGGGGGCTATCATATTATTGAAGATTGGTGTGACACCGTCCGCGGGATTCTGTGGATTTGGACTTACTATATTTTGCTTCCGACATACTTGAGGATTTGAGTCCTATTGCTTCGGAGTGTTTACTTACCGCTTGTTTATATTTTTGAACGGCGCACTGAAAACAATACAATAGTCAAAGAAAGTGCTAGTGGTGGACATGATTTTTGTGGAAGTGCCCTGCGGCGGTTTCTAAAATTTTGTTGTCACAATCTTTTGCTTCTAAGCCTTGCATATATTCTTAGCCAGATAAAAAAGCCAAAGCATTAACCCTGCATGATTGATTCAATTGAATTAATTACCACCAACATAAACAGAAAACAACAAGCATGACAACAGCATACGTTTTTGTGGTTTTAACTTTTACACTTCGAGACTTGTATGCTTCCCCCTAATGGTTGCAGGGGCACAAGTTGTGGGTAAAGTTTTTCTTATTACAGGAAATGAAAAGCCATTTTACCACCAGAAATTACCCGTACCTAATCGTAATCATAGCTCTTGTGTACCATAACATGTAATTCATATGAAAGCGGATTGGTGTCATATGTGTGGGAAAAAGTCATATAATAATGTGAGAGGTGTCAAACGAGTACGAAGCCCATGCTCAAGACACCTTAATGGAAGAAGGATTGTGCATGTGATTGTGGTTTCATAGTTATATGATGGAAAGACAAGATGTATATATTATGGAAAGGGGTAAAAAGAGAAAAGTAAGAATTCGTCCTACACGTTCTCATTAGATAATTTGTGATCATATTGAATTTGAATTATAGAATTTCACGAGAGGGGAGGAGAGAGGAAAAACAGGTTTTCTGTCCTGACATCATTGTCTTAAAGAATTTAAGAAAGTTTCCTGTAATTTCTAAACACACACCTGTCCCACTCTTCCTGGATAAAAGCTATACCTTCCTTTTTCTTCAATTTTGCTTTCCCTTTCTTCCACTTGTGACCTACATGTGCTTGGGAACTCTGAAGTTCCTGTAGTTACTCGTCAAAGGGGAAAGGTGAGATAACATATCCTGCATGTCTAGCCGATCTTTGTAATCCCACGAATTTCACACGAGTCTCTCCCCATAGAACATCCGCAAAAAAAAAAAAAATAGAAGCATCTTCTGAGACAGCAAAAAAGGCAAGAAAAAGTAAAAAAAATTATGTATGTGTGTATTATATGCTTGCATATAAAAGATGAAAGCTTATTGAAGTTTGAAAAAGGCTGTTGCCTGTGAACATGTATACATGTGTACATCATACATGTGATGATTCTCCTAGATGCATTAATTGTGCATTATGATGCCAAAATAAATAGTAGACAGCCATAAAAAGTTCTTTGTTATATAAACAGACACAGACCGAATGTTTTTATTTTTCATTCACATTAAATCCCATGCATTGCACAACAAATATACTCACAAAAAAAATAATAGTTTCATTCACGGGGGAAGGTCAGAACACAAAAAAAAATATATGTTTCGTACAAATCAACATGAATACACACATACAGAACATATCATACATACAACAAGTTATAAAAAACGTTCATGGAAGTATCCATTCATTAGCTGTTGAGTACAGAAATAACAAAACCAATCCTTTGAAGAGTCTCGCATTTTTTTTTTAATTATAAAAATCTCCATCTATGTACTTTTTGAAATCCTTTTCTGTTTTGTATTACTATTGAAAATTAACTTGACTCCTGCTCCTTCCAGTATTCATAGGAACGTATCAACTAGATTTTGGCAAACAATGTTTTGAATATTTTTTTGCTGGTCTAGTTCTATACAAATTCCCAGTATCTACTTGCGCCATCCCCATCCGGCGTGGCTGATGGAAGCCTTGATTCCAGCCTTAAGTCCCAAACGGATCTTGGGGAGCTGAGGGATGGGGATCTTGAGGTTGAGATATCTGACCTTGGGTTTCCATCCCCATCCTTGGCTGGCAACAACGGTGTGACCATGACCATGATCACCACCACCAGAAGAGTATCCACCATCCCCACCGGAGTATCCACCAGATGAGTATCCGGAGGAGGGAGCTCCATAAGCTACTGGTGGTTCAGGATCAGCCAGAGCGACGGCCATCAAGGCACAAACAACAACACACAAAGGCACCTGTTGAACAAGAAATTTCAGTTAACTTTTGAGTACGATCCAGAAAAAATCTAAGCACACCGACCATCTTAGTTCCTTCTAGTTTACGGAGCAAGCTTTATTATACCCCTGATGGATATGATTGAAAAACACCCAAAAGCCAAACAAAAAACACAAAAAAAAAACTAGAACTGTATTTTCTCGGACTAGCCACAAATTTTTAATTTTATTGTTGAAAAAAAGTCTAATAATTCTGACACTTACCCAGGTTCTCATTTTGAATAGATTTTTTGCTTCAATTTGCACTACAAGGCAAGTGAACTGAGGAAGGAGTAAGGTCGAATTGTGACGGTAAAATGATTGTCGGTGAGTTTATATACTCGACAATGCCACATAAGATTTGGTGCAGTAGACAACGGAATACATTTTGCCGTAGAAAAAAAAAGGCTGAACGCCGATTCTCGTGCAAAAGTAAAGAAAAAAAGGACCAAGGTACATGCCTCCAACGTTTTTCCTATCCCTCAGCAAATGGAAGAGAGCTGCCAAGGAGGGAAAAAAATCTTGAGCGGCATATAAGAGGTACTGATTATTGAGTATAGTTACTGGGGATCGCCTGGCGATGAGGCGCATGGACAGCGAAAAGCAACAATTGTATCACTTTGTATATCTCGCGAGAAGGCGGTGGTAGGGACAATATGTGTTGTGCATTTGCATAAGAAGGATGTTTGACCTGAAGCGCAGGTTGGGGTCAACTCGTATATTATCATTCAACAGCTTCATACATTTAGGTGCTGTTACGCAACTTTTTTTTTTTTGGAGGGGACGTGACTGAGAAAAATGAGTGAGATGGAAAGTGTAGGTAGTTTTGAGCATACAATTAGACACGAAGGGAGAATGAATGCTGTAGTTGGACACAAATCCTGCATCATGAGAATCTGAAGACATCCTTCCTCCTTCAAAAGTCAACCACTACCGTCTACAGAATTATACTTTACCTACTTTTTTGCTTTAGGAAACCATGCAGCACTTCCGGATACACATTCGTTCACAAGCACACATCCGAAATCGAGGCTATCCTCCCTCCCGAAGGTGTACCAATCTTTTTGAGAGAGTAGGCAAAAAGGGAACATTTCCCCTTTAATTTGTCTTTAGAAAGTGATCATTTAATAAGGGTAATAATATGAATAAATTTTTATCCAGGAAAAGCACCATTTGGTGCACGCGCTTTGCCTATTAAAAAAAAAATGAGCACCCAACTTCACTCTTTCTCTTGCTACTTTTGCCCACTTGGGCAAATGTGTTCGTTGTCTTCTAATTCTGATTGTATTGTACAGTTACCATTTGTCGTTGGGAGAAAGATCCAAGATATCCTTCGTCTCTTCTCACAAATTACCAGAGTCTTTTCATTTCTATACACATCACTTTTTCTCCCCTTGTTTTCGGAAATTGCATTTGTACGCCTGAGATAATTTTAATTTCGTGCTTGTAAAAACTGGGTTCGACTAACCAAAAAGGATTAAACTCCAACGACTTTAGAAGTAGAGTTTAAGAACTGAACAATTGGGTGATTCAATTATCAATATACACCAAAATACTAATGTAATGACCAGGAGCAATTTTTAAAATCTGTGCAATATAAATATACGTTAAATATAGGTAAAAGAAAAACTGATAGTATAATTAAAAAGGTAAATAGCATAGGTATATTAATTCGACAAAATTGGTTTTTGAATTTCATCTTTAGAAACAAAAATTTAATTTTCCCACAACCGTCCAAACCGGAAAAAGTGTATTTTCCAAGCAGAATTTTATTGCAAATCTAATAAACAATCCCAATCCTAATTAAGATCGAGCTGGAATTGACCAAGTTCTAGCAATTTTTCCGCGCCAATAATTTTGGTACTTGGCGAAAAACACATTTGTCCCGGTTTGGATGGTTTTGTGAGCATCAAATTTTGGTTCGTAAAGATAGAATCCACAAATCGATGTCGAAAACTGAGATTTTTTTAATAAACCACCATAACTTGGACAAACTTGATTCGATTCCCTAGATCCGCAATAAAATTCTGCATGGAATACTTACTTGTACTACAGTGTCGGGGAGTAATGTTTCGTGGTCCTTGTATACCTATGCAATTAGTTAAGTAGAAATCTCGTCTGCCGGATGACTCTTGACGGTGCTGACTTTTTATGGGGTTTATTTACAATTACTTTGCCATACACACCACAACATTTTGGCTAACATAAATGGAGTTACTACCAAAATTTGGTATTTCATTGAAATATGAAAACATTATGGGTAATCCGTTGTGAAGCAGAAAATTGATTATGTGGTTTTTAACCGTCTTTTGTCATGCTCCTGATTTTAGCCATTAGCAACATGCTATTAGTTACATATAGCTTACCTTGGCACACGTTACTTTTGTCAAGCGTTTCAAACGGCTGGTTTGGACAAATTTTGGCACAAAATACAATTGCACACACAGAGTGTTAAAAAGGGTATGAGAGTTCTTGACAGCCGCTGACACTGCGAAAAAAGTAAAAGGTGACCAGGTCATTCTGCAATATAAACAGTGTACGCGTGCGGGCGGAAGGAAAAATGTAATTAAAATACGCGATAGACTTCATATGGAAGGATGCATTATAAGAAAAAGCTTATTTTTATATCATGTAATTATTACTACAATTACTTGGTGGGAAACAGGCATTTTGGGCTTTTTCCCTCTGGTCCACACTTTTTCCTCTAGACAGAGAAGCACATCGTGTACAAATGAATACGTTACTAATAAAAGTGAGAATGTAGCAAATTTCTAGAAATTTTGCGAACTGTTACTTGCCATTCAATGCCTGTACATATGTACAAGCCGTACTGGCACGAATAACCGGTCGGCAAGGCAAAAGTATGTAAAAGTGCATGTGTGCATTATCTCTATGAGCAATAATTCGTGGTTGTGTCCGATTAAAGGAGACTTCACTTCCAATATGCAGTATAGATTATTCATTTTTACGAAGACAAAATACATGTTATTAGGCCGGCCGTTACTGCAGCAGTAGTTTTGGGCAGATAGAATTGGGATACAGATTATATTGTAAAGTATAACACGCTAGCCACGCTAGGACAGTGAGGCCTCGGAGTGGCTGATTGTATGTAAACAGCTTTGGAGAAATCTCCAACAATATCAGACTATCATTTCCCTGTATGTATACATACGCTTTATATGTACACATTGTAATGAAATGAACGATTTTGCTCCTTAAATCCTCTGGCATATTACTATGTAATAATAATGAGAAAATCCGTTTAAGTTTATTAAGTGAGAACCAGTTGTTACCACCTGGCTTGAGGTATCCGCTCAGTAACGTCTCATGTAAACTGTGAAGTACGTTGAAGGCATACATGTGTTCTTGCCCTGCCCGCTTCGTCTCTTCCCATGTGATGTGCAGGACTACATAGATATACACATGTATGCATATGTAGGATATGTATCGCCCCTTTAAATTGGAGAGTTACCACAATCACAGGTATGGATGTAATAATCATTACAACCATCATTTTAAGAGAAAATGCATGTGGATTTGTGGATGTATAACTTTCCACGACCCCATGGATCCACTACCGCATCACCTTCTACAGAGAAGTGCTGGGAAAGGGCTTGGAGTCACACAATTTGCACAGACCAAAACCTGTTTCCCCATTCAAAGAGTATATAAATGTATTTCTCGACAGTAAATGAAGTTTTTGCGTAACTAAGTATACAATTAAAAGGATAGTGAACGAGCACATAATTGAGTCAGCTTATTTGTTGTGGAGGTATACACATATAGCTTCTCTACAAGAAACGTTTTTATGTGTCATAGGCTGCAGGCGTTGGCTACCCGCATAATCCCTCAAAGAATGAGGATGAGCTTTATGTGATTCTTTTAGATCCCTTATTAGCATCATTTGGATTTCCTGGTTTTTATTTGGTATTCCTTTGATAAATACCATGGAATTACGAGGGGGCTATTATTATTATTAATTATGACTACGAACATAATTAAGTAGCGTGGGAATAGAAGTCCATATTTTCCCTAGATACGACAATTTCTACTTTATGAGAGCAGAAATTAAAACAATTGTACTTATGTATTTGGGAATCGTTGTATTCCGCCGGCGTATACTCTAGAGACAAATAAACTCAATAATAATATTATTAAATTAAATCACCTTCTTATCTCTCGTATCTTGGCTTTCATTTTCACCTTTGTTTGACAAGGAATTTCC
>JAQGBT010002251.1:0-25240 GCA_034698585.1 Disparrhopalites patrizii
TCTCTCTCTCTCTCTTTCTCTCTCTGTCTCTCTCTCTCTTTCTCTCTCTGTCTCTCTCTCTGTCTCTCTCTCTCTTGGCCCTTGTGTCTCTGGCTCCATGCATTTTTTCCTGCAAGGATTACCATGCCCCAGCAAAAAGGAGATGTGGAGAGAGAACAGTGGAAAGGGAAAAATAGAGAAACCTTTGACTATTTCTCTCTTTCTTCACGTCCAACAGATCAAAGACATTACTTTCTTTTTCCCAGCCATTAATCCCTTTATTCCCTCACTCCATTTCTCCCTTGGTCTGTAACTCTCACTATACTAAGAATTCATTTCTCTCTCTCTCTTAGACGAAAATTAAAGGTAATGACTCTCTCAGAAGTTTAATCGTAGTAAAAAGGATACCGTATAGTTTCTGGTGAATGTCTTTACTCCATACCCGCTTTTGAAGTAAAATTCCCTCTTAAAATACAAGGAATTTTAGAAACCCCCCGCAAAAAATGTATGGAGCTATAAATAGTTCCTCCTAGACCGTTTGAGTTAAAATTATGGTATTTTTCTCCTATTCTTGAGGTTCTATGTGGTGGACGAACCATGTCTAATTCTTGGAGGAAAAGGGGTACAAAAAAAGAGAAAGAAGTGCAGAGGAGAGAGAGAGAGAGCTACTCCTCCGAAGTTTTTAAAGACCGACTTTGTTCTGTTCCCGGTTACAAATGGATGAAAGTGACGGGAACAAATAAGAGTCAATGGAAATCGGATACGAAAGAAAAGAAACTACGGGAAACTTGAGGAATAGGAGGGTGGACGAGGGGGGAAAAAAGAAGCGCGTGTCCGCCACTATTCTTCCCTTTGACTATCCCCCCACGTTTTATCGGGTGTTCCCTGATTCAAGATATAAAAATGTTTTCGCTGTAGTATACAGACGGCAGTGGAACAAAAAATAAATAAAAGGATCACGCTCATCAATTTGTTTTTTTTTTCCCTGCCTGCATTCCTGCGGGTCCTGAAATCCTGCATTAATTGCTTTGTGCTTCAGTCCATAAGTACTATAGCGAATGGTTACTGATATGTCTCTATTGAATTACCATCATTAAATCTAAAACCCCGATTTTTCTCATGAGAAGCAAAGGTCATCCAGCCAAACGGAAAGAAAGCAAAATATTTCCAAAGAATAAAGCATTCCGACAATTTCAGAGCAAAACATTTCAACAATTTCAGTGCAAAACATGCCCACAATTTGAGGGCAAAACATGCCCACAGTTTCAGAGCAAAAGATGCCTTCAGTGAAAAACATTCCCGCAATTTGAGAGCAAAACAATCCAACAATTTGAAATCAGTCTCGAAAATTCCATAAAGTCTCCAAAATTTGAAAGCAATTTCCTACAGATTTTTGCTTATCCAATAGAAAATTTTCACGCCAAGAGCCAAATTGGAAATTCTCTCCCAAACCCATGAGATTAGGGAATGGGATTAGGTACTTTCACCAAGTAGACCTACTTTCTTGATATTTCTTTTTGCTAGAAAAAAAAAAAGTATAACCCCAAGTTTGTCCCTACTTGAAGAGATTGCAGGTAACTCCTTGGAAAGTACAAAGAAGGTCGTATATAATGTTCCCTCCCTCTCTCTTATCCCTCTGCCATTTGTTACACATACTGGTGGTAGAGACACTGATGGAAAAATTTTGAGAAGTGGTTCTTCTGCCGTAGACGCCTGTTGGGATTGCCGTGTTATAACATATACATATGTATATGCATGGAAAAGTGCGAGAAATGTTCCATTTGTACATCCATATTAGAACCATACTTGGTATATAAGAAACCCCGAGTAAGAGTAGTGACGATGGGGGGAGGGGGTAGCTTTCACCATGTACGTTATATAGGGTATATGGAATGTTACATTTATATTGTATGGAGATGATAGTCCTGGAAAGGATGGATGTAGACGGCGGGCGCATCTCATCGCATGGCTCGCTTCCGGACGGGAATGGGCTCACGTCAGCACTTCCGTTCACCAGTCCTAGTCTCAACGAACCAACTCGCCTTGTCACAATGCTCTTCTTATCGCGCAAACACATTTTACTTTACTTTTTCATCCTGACTACTACTACTACTACTACCACTCTCACTCCTAACCACTTCTACCCCAGACTATACATATTCTCCAGGAGAAGAATGTGTGTATACAATCGTATATAGTGGTTCCTTTTATTATTCTCCTTCTACAAACTAATACATGCCCTCCCTCCAAAGTCCCTCTCTCTCTCCTGCATCTGATAGAGTTTGTAGAATATACGGGGAATGGTGAAGAAGGCACTTCTTATGTGTGTACACAAATTACTGGGAGTGTACGGGGTGCAACGTTGGATTTTGTACCCTGTCTCTTCAACTATAAGGGAGCAACCACTTTAGACAAAATCCCGTAATAAAATGTATGGAATTCTCAAAGAAAAAGGAGTTAATGGAAGAAGCGAAGGAAAACCCTCGCATCTCGACCCAACAATAATTAATTAGACGGTAATTTTTTGGTGTTAAGTTCAAAACTTTATCCAAAAATAAAAATATGGAATTATTTTTGGTTCGTTTTTTTTAATGTAAATAATAAGAATTCTGTTGACTTTATGTGTTGCCTTGTTTAGGCCTTTTCAGTTCTGTAGCTTTTCAATTTGCTCGTGAAATTACATCTGCCATAAGTACCCATTTGGTCTTATCGTCTGTAGTGTTTGGCGGTATTATTAGTTAAGGTGAATTACTTTGCTTATGGCCACAAAAGTTGTGGCGATATGCTTTGAGAATATTTTTAGAAGATGCTGCAGAACACCTTTACTCGATACTTATTAACCCTTTGGGCACTACAACAAGCCCGGCTTAATCCTTATGAGTTTTGAGCTTGTCGTGGAAAAACCACTGTAATTGCTCATTTCATGTTGAATCGGGATGCGATTACTGCCTTAGTTAGAAGATACACACATGAAATTCTGTTTCGAAATATATGGTTGCTGTTTCATAGCGTCGACTCTCTCTATAATGGGCTCCTTTATAACGGCGACAGAAAATTCTCACCTGAGAAACTCCACTTGTTAACGTAGAAATTTCTATAACGGTTAAAGGGAAAAATTTTGCTCAAAGAAACTGGTATAGAGAAAGTCAACGGTTTGTGCTTGTGTTTCATAGATTTTAGGGGTACAAAATCCAATGTGCCACCTTGCATATATGCACATGTATGTGTGTAGATACGCATTCATGCCCTGAGTTCTTGTATACAACAAAGTTTGAACGGGGAAATTCCGTCTATATAAGGAGAGTATAATAAGTGTGAGAATGAATACGCTTTAAGCTTTTGCACACAAGTGATAGCCTCAGGGATACATTTCTTGTAGGTGTTTTCTCCCCCTTACAAAGAGCCTTGGAATTTATAGAGAAGAGTTTGGGCAACTACTCCTAACTTCTCCTCTCCTTCTTTCCCACCGTCTTTTTATAGTATTGATGTCGCCTAATTTACGGACACAAGCTTCTTCCTCGGATATGTACGGCGGTAGTGGAGAAAGCATAAGGATTTTCTGCTTCTCTTTTCAAACTTTCTCTCTTTCTCTTTCTCTCTCTCTCTCTGTCTCTCTCTGTCTCTCTCTCTCTATCTTTCGCTCTTTCTTTAGAAGGAGAGCACAGTCATTGTGATGGCGTGGCAGAAAGTTTTATGTACTATGCCAGAGAAAGGGAAGAGACTCTTGGGGTGCCGGCTCCTTTATCACGCCAAATTGATTCAGAGTCGTCTTAACCCAACCAACTCACCATGCAGTGCAGTAAATTACCCCTCCAGAGCTAAAACTGGAGAATTATTACTGCGGTAGCAATTTACACCGTATCCAGGCAAATGGGCTGGGAATTTGCATGGGCTTCCTAAAACATTCTCTCTCTTGATTATCCCTCCCCCACTAGTGACAATGGAAATGCTCCTCCCCATACACGTATATCACAAGATATACAAGCTGCACCAGGGATAGGAATGATGAGGGGTTGGGGATGAGCAAACGATTTTTTTTTTGGCGTTCAAATGGCCCTTAAACCCCTAAAGGAATTTAAGAGGAGGCGTTCTTTAATCTTAAGAAGCAATGAAATGTTTGCCGAGTTAATTTTGTCAGTTGACGATGGAAGACAGCGACGGAGAGAGACAAAAAAGTGGAGAGAACGAAAGTTAATGTTCAAGATTGGGAGGAGAAATGGATTTATCCAGAAGGAAGCTTGGAGACAGAAGATCATTACGGCTCTGGGGAAGAATTGACGTCCGCGTGAGCAAGTTTAGTACGGCTGAAGTAACAATATAAGATTTATAAAAAAATGTATGTACTTCAATAGTACAAAAAAAAAGACCCACAAATGTTTGCCTTGATCCAATGGCAAGGAGGTAGTTTATACGCTCAACCTAATGAGCAGACATGCATCCACACGTATTCACGTTACAGGGCCTATAATACCGGCATAAGATATGAAGAATGGATATAGAACATGAAAGGTATACAGAGAATGCAGGTTGAGAGAAAAAGAGAGAGAGAAAAGTCGAGAAACAAGGGGGTGATGGAGACAAATCGCTGAAAGAAAAGGCATAGAGAATTTGAGTCAGTTTTTTTCCCCCTAGATAAATAATGAATGGGGATGACATACAGTGGGAGTAAAGATTTGGGAAGAAGAGAGCCAACAGTGCGTATTAATTTAATGTTTTTTTTCACAAAAATGATGTAATGCATGTAAAAAAAGGAGATTATATAGAGACAGCACATATACGAATATGATATAATGCATGAGTTGAGGACAGTGAGTGTGTGTGCGAGTGTGCATCAAAAATTGGAGCTCGTTTTTCTTTCATGAATTTGCAATGGAAGATCATAAAACTTGTGTGACACGAGACCTGTCAGAGAGCTAGACCTCCCTTCCTATTAGAGTATCAATGGGTGCAGGGGGCACAGTCGTCTGGGAGAGTTACATAGTCAGTGTTTAAATGAGCTGAAATTGAATAAAGACTAGTCATGCATTCATCAGGGTTACCCCTTATTGATACAAACAATTTTGTCCCAGCCCACCGATACATTTTGGAGATAAAAATGAGGAAAAAAAAATATTTTGTACAGGCTCTTCTACTTGCAAATGGAGAAATGTTATTGTCATTTTATTTCCACGTCCAAAACGACACACTTTCGATGGACGAAGGCAGAATCAAATCGTAGTTTTTTTTTACCCTCCAACTATTAATGTCCTTCCATGTAAAGTGCATTTGCTACAGATACTCGCGATAACAAGCAGAGAGAATTATTAGAACAATCATGTACCAATGGAGGAAAAAGTATCTCACTCGCATACCAGTGTAGATGCTATTCTGGCCGTCATAAATAATTATCTTGGTTAATTTTTTTTACACATGTTCACCCTCGGCCTATATCTCAGGGGATAATTTTTATATTACGTATAAAGGAAAGGCTGTAACCGTGGATAAATGGAGGTTTGAGTGAAGGGAAGAGATTTTGTATAGATGAGCACTAATTACTAATGTAAACCTGGTGCACCGGTGAGTGAGCCTTACTATTACGACTACCGACGGGGAAATGCATCCGGATGCAGATGCACTTGGACTCAGGAGGATATTCATCATGATTAGGATATGAAACATTAAAAAATGTGTATGAGGGAGGGAGTATTAATTTCCTTCTATCTCCTAATCTGTTGGGTGCAGCATTCTCCTAGGTGCATTATTGTGGGCCTTCACCCACACGCACACGCAACGGGCTCAGTAGGGAAAAAAAGATGTCCGTTTTACTAACGGAGAGAATCAACTTAACCAAATGAGAAGTTATATCTTCTGGGTTTCGGTATAAAATATTTTGTAGAATATGTACAACCTGACATGTTATGAATTTTATCTGAGCTGTATTTTGTCTTCGTATTTAAACCATGTTTCGACCACAATTTTTTTCCACCTCCAGCAATTTTCCCGATTTCCCGCATTTTAGAGTTAACATTTTGTGGTGCTCAAATTCCTTGATTAAAAACCATTTGTGTTCCAACAGAGACTGACATTGTAAGTTAAAGTTAAAAATTAGATTAGATATGTTATATTTACAAAAAATGTTCCAAAAGACAGTGGTCACAGTTAGTAGCAACATGCTCCAGGCTTTACAAATAATGATTAGACAAATAATTAACAACTTCCTTGGATATAGATTAAGGATACCAAACTCCCAAAAATTGTTCTTTATCTTTTGAAGTCCTTTTCTCATAAAAATCGTCCTCATTCAGGGCGTATCTACTGTTTTTTGGGAATAAGTAAATCAGTATATGCCTTCGTAAGCACTCCGTCTCCCTGAGTTTTGAATCTTTTTGAATCTTGAATTTTGAATCTTTTTTAAAGAACCTCATTTAAGATACACTCCAGACACTCAGAGCTGAATCTGCATCCGTATTTGTTGGAATGGAGATTTAGCCGGGAGCCATACTGCAGGTGGATAGCAGAGAGAGAGAGAGATAGGAAAGGGAAAACACAATAAATTACCTCAGCATTCACCCCCTCAATTACTTTACCCCACAGTTCACACATAACACTTACCACAATGAGCAATTGGAGGGTAAAATCGAGTAAACGATGGAGGGGATTGAACGACACATGAATACTTATGAGGACCACGGAATATGTATAGACGGCTCTGCAAGAGAAACGACAGTACGGTGTACAGACGACGGAATAAAGCCTCCATTCAGCCGTCTGTACTGGTATTAAATACGAGTATTATTACGCCCAGATTGTATTTACTCAAGCGTTGACATCACGTATACAAATCATGAATACAATATATCAACAACAAAGTTCTTACGAATGAGTGCGGATTTAGAAGGGGGAAAGCCCAGTTTTTTGGACCCTTTGAAGGCTATGGAAATGTCAAGAGTCCATGTTGTAGGACGAGTAGTAGTTGTGTAGTTGTAGGAGTAGGAAGCGTCAAATGGATTTTGTGAGACTCTTGACACCAGTAATAAGGACTCATTTGCTTCGTCACAAATATAAATGAGGTGAAGGGCGGGCGTTGGAAAGCGTTTTGTACTTCAAATGATATATCTGTACGTCATTTGGCAAGGGAATATGTATAGTTTACTCCTGGCGGATGGAAAATGTTTGGAAATGATGTGATGAGTCCTTTTGTGAAATAAGACTGATTTGCAAATCATCTCACGATTTCGTGATTTATTAAAGCCTCTCTCCCTAATTTCCATCCCGTGTGTGTGCGAGACGGAGGTAGCGAGGGAGAGAGAGAAAGAGCGATAGAGAGAGAGAGAGAGAGAGAGAGAGAGAGAGAGAGAAAGCAAAGTGCACGTATGCATATTTATGGGAGATTCGCATGCCATGTCATTCTCTCTGTACTATCTCATGATTAAGACGAATTTCAAGTCATTTGAAGTCATATTTCACATTTTAATTGACATCACAAGGCGAGAGAATAAGCAAGATTAATGTAGCCACTCAAATCACTCCTCAATCTTAATTATTACATGACCGCCCTTGAGTTTCTCTTCATATGGGTATAGAAGGGTTGAATAGGTAAGTGACTTTTCTTCTCCTTCATCCCCATTTCTTTTTCTCAATTGCTAACTATATATTTTTTTCTCCCTTCCAAAAGCAAAACGCTTTTATCATCCCAAAAAAATCCTTCAAAATAGCTCCGAATTCTAAGAGTATTTTTCAAAAAATACATACATATGTACTTATACATTGCCAAAACGAGGAACATTTTAGCTCCCAAAGCTTATCAAAATCCCATCCTGGAGATTTATGTCATTTTCCCTAAAGATGTTAACCAGCAAAAAAAAAAAAGGATAAAAAGTACAACCTAAAAAAAGGATAGAAGAAATAGGAGAAAACTCCTCTAATCTGTTTCTTTTTCTCCCCCCAAAACCAGTTTACTGACGCTCTCTCTCTCGCGGTGGAAGAGAGGAAAAACGTAGAATCCTCCGTTAAAAAAAGCACTCCGAGGACACAAAGAGTCGTGGTGATAGTGAAAGCAATAGTCGTTTGGGGAGTTGGGAGAGGGAAAGCGGAGGGAGAATGGGAGCAAGGGAAAAGATAAGAAAGACCCGCTATTCGTTTCGGTAACAGTTTTGGAATCTGACAACAGATCGCAGCTACTACGGGAGAGGAGAGAAAGCGGTAACGGTCAATAAAGTCCCGTCGTTTGGGAACAGCAACTTGCCTTGAGCTAGACATTAACCACCGATTCCATAGAGGGGATTACCCGTCCCCTTTCCAGAAATCCGGGCCTTTTCGCCTCTTTCCCCCTCAGGCTCTCCTTCCCACTACCCATAAACTCCTGGAAAGCTTCACCCTCCCGCTTTTATTACTTCCAACGCGTATACCCTCCAGTTTTTTAAACTAAATCTTGACTTCTTATGCAAGTACAGTATGTTTGTTTATGTTTTCAGCGGTACTGAATTTATAAGCGTAATCTTTTACCACCCCGAATCCATGCGGGATTTTTATAAAGTGTATTTACACAGGCAAACACTTCACCAAAGAAAAGTGACACCAAGTTGATTTCATTCTTCAAGAATTTTTTCTTCCAGAATTTTGTATTCCAGAATTTTCTTCCAGAATTTTATCTTACAGAATTTTCTTCCAGAATTTTTTCTTACAGAATTTTCTTCCAAAAATTTTTCTTCCGGAATTTTCTTCCCCAATTTTTTCTTCCCGAATTTTCTTCCCGAATTTTTTCTTCCCGAATTTTTTCTTCCAGAATTGTTTCTTCCAAAATTTTTTCTTCCAGAATTTTTTCTTCCAGAATTCTTTCGTTCAGAATTTTTGCTTTCAGAAATTTAGCTTTCCGAATTTTTGCTTTCCGAATTTTAGCTTTCAGAATTGCTGCTTCCAAACTTATTTTTTGTGCTATAATTAATTTCCCAAGAATTTTGAAATTCAGTATTCGCATCCATTTTCTCCTGCTTAACGTCAATTATCATCACCACGAACATTCATGTGAGGGATCAAAGGATAAAGTAAAATGATCCCTGATAGTCCATATAAATACCAAAAAAGTAGGTGGATTAAAAGGTTTTATGCGGATTAAAAGTCACTTTCAATGCCTAGGGAACTAATTTGTAGAAGCTGGGTACGTAATACATAGCTAACGTGTATGTATTTTCCATGTGGAAATGGAAGGTACTTGTGAAGGGGATGATGATTTGCCATGGCATACCGACTCTTATATGTCCTACAGGCTTTTTCATATTTTGTTACGTATATCTATGTGTGTACATATATAGAATAGGGAAGGGTGAAGGCCCTTTTTGTACAATATTGCAGGGTCCATGTCTTACCCTTCCCCATGTCCCTCTGCCCATATTCCCCTCGATGGATACGCGTGGGATACGGACGTTTCTCATGATTACATTATAACTGATAATGGTTACTATAAATAGGAAATTTATGGCTGTATATTCTCATATTGTACCCGACCGTAGTCAATTGTATGGGGGAAAGTGATGTCCATACATATGTATGTAGGTATAAGTTATAGATTAGCACAAGCCATTCCAAACTCCTACATACAGGGTGACTTTTACGGGCAATGATAAACAGATCGCCCGCCCGCCTCACTTTTTGGGTGTCTGATGACTGACTTTTATGTATGAGAGACGGGAGCATGCACTTTTGAAGGGTCCTGGAGCCCTCGGAGCAATTAAAAGTACTCCCCTCTTTCCATTTTTTTTCTCTATTTCGGGGGACTATACATATTTATTTACAGTACCTCCCAACTCGGGATATTCACGCGAATATAATAGAGGCAGTTACGGTGGTTCCCCCACACTCATTTTTTTTAAACTTATGTCCCTGGGAAATTATGTATGTGGTGTAAAATTTCCCCCTTTTTTTTACCTTTTGCCCTCCAATGTTGTAGGGTGAGACTTACATCATTGTTTAGGATATGATCCCCACACTTTTGGACAAGGATGTTAAAAAAAGGCAAAGAGAGAGGGAGAGAATGGAGTCCAGAAGGTAAATAACGGGGCATTGAGGAACGTGTGGGATCCATTGAGTGTGTACAGCACAAAACATTGGTATCTACTTCTGTACAGCGGCTCTAGATAAATAATATGGGGATGATGAGATGATAAATAAAATTCACTTGACTTTCCACCCAGTCAAGCCTAATCCATTTCATGGGAACTACATGAGTAGGATTTCTCTGGGATTTTTTTTTGGAGGACTTTTGACTGCTATCATCATTACTCCGACCATTATTATTTGTGTAACCCTCTCAAAATGTTTCAAATCAACCCAAGCATTACTGGGACGGTGGGGAATGGTATGGTGCGTGCAAAAGCTTATTATTGTAGTCAAATCCCATGTAAATTATACTGTCGACCACTTCATTGCTGTGAACATTCAATGTACATGACACAAAAGTCTCGTAGGGAGGGAGGGAGAGAGGGTCGGAGGGAATAATGAGGGAATAATGCACTGCCGTGGAAGAGTTGTCAAAACGTTATTCATGCGAATTGGGCATTATTATTTGACGAGGTGGAGGAGGAAGGAGGATTATTATTATTATTTTACCCGTAATTCCTCCCAAGGACACAAAAAGGGACTTTTATTGGGGAAAGAGAGAGAGGGAGAAAGAGAAGAAGATGAGCTTCTTGTGGGGAGCACCCACTTTAGTAAATAATTGACCCAAAAATAAATTATTCCACCCTCTTGCCCATGAAACGGTCTGGTTACGAAGATTTTTGAACATCCACCTTTTCCTTCACCCACCCTCCCTCCCATTATTCTCTGTCCTATGGGCAATTTCTATACTAACTGGTAATAGCCAGTCAGGTGGTGAAATACATCCCTTTTAGTAGACTCCTCTTAAAGTAAGGTATGGACAGGTTGAAGGAGGTACTACACAATCCCATACATCTTTAAAAATACTATTTGGGTGGAGTAATCGTTCTCTTGTGTCCCTTCTCTCTGCTCTCCAAAGGCCTTCACCATACAAGTCTATGGACAAACGTCACTGGAGACTTGACTAGTACGTAATAATCTGCCACAGAAATCTCCGCGTGGCACCGTTTGAAGTAAATGCGGAGCTCATTAGCGAAAATGCCGCTAAATGGATTTTCATTACCTCATCAACCTACCTTCTTAACCATTTAATCGTCCCTGTAGACGTCCGCGGCATTTACAGGAACATGCTGAGGGGGTGAATTGAGGAGGAAGGGAATTCCTGCATTTTAGACTCCAGGAAATATTTGAATGAAATAAACATGTTCAAAAAGCCAAGTGTGTAAGAGAGAGAGAGAGAGAGAGAGAGAGGGAGGGAGACAGAGGAAAAGAGAGACGGTAACCTAAAATGGTGTCGGTTTGAAGGAATTCCGTAGGAAATATATACGTGCATGTGTATACCCAAAGAAAAAAGGAAGAAAAGGGTGGCGAACAAAAGGGGAGGAGTCTTTGCTGTAAGAACGTTCTTTTTCTCCAGCTTCACTCCCAATCGCTCTTCCGTTCTTACAAAGAAGCAAAAAAAAAAAAATCTGGAAGCTTTTGTTGAAGACGTATAAGGAAGGGGGAAAAAGTCAGTCATATCTGTGTTCGTCTCTCCCATGCTATTCCCTGCTGTCCCAGGGTGAGTACATGTGGCATGAACAACTTTCTTCCGACGTGATGTATGTAATTAGCGTCAATTCACTTCAGAGATATTTAAAGGCACAATTAAAATGAATGATTGTCGCCGCCGTTTCTCAGTCTCTCTCTCTCCCCCTCGCTCTTTCTCTCTTGACTTTCTCTCCATCTCCCTTCTTACGTCCGTCTCTCCTACTCCTTCTGCCTCACTCCAAGCTCTCTCCCTTTTCCTTCCTTCTACATTTATTTTATTTTTCTTATTTTTTGTAGTTCACCACTCCCTGGACTGACATATGCATATGGATAATGGGAAAGAGTGGTATATGGTAGTACATAGTCCATATAAGGACCAAGGAAGGTGGAGAGCATGCTTATCGTGTCATATGAAATAAGGGAAACGTGATTAGTCTTGTAATTCATAATGATGACTATCTGGCAGTGAGAGCAAGAAATAAAAGTGAAAGGTTATAAATATAAAATTAACTTCTTTTCCTTGAGGTACTGCCATAAATTATATTTTCTTTTTCTATGTATACTATTATTTTTTCTCGGTCTGGGCCACTATTACTACATATAGGACTGAGCCAATACATCACAGTCAATGACGGAGGTACATTTCCTTCTTGAGGACTCTTTTTCAAAAACAAAATGTAAAAAAAAACTACATAAATAAATGATCCTGAATTTTTTATCGGTCAGAGTGAAAGGAGGACAATTAAAAAAAAAGGCAGAGAATTTGGCAAGAGACTTTTATTATGTAGTTTTGTGAGGGAACCACCTAATGATTGATATCACAGCAATGAAGAAACAATGACCAGAATTTGTGTTTTATATCTAGAAAGTAGATTGATTTAGGCAAAACAACAATAGTTTCATGGGAGCTGAAAAACAACGATTTTGAGTGGGAAAGGTTTGGATGGAACAAATTGGGGTTATTTTTTAATAACTGCAATTATCAGCCCCGTACCTGGGAGTCCCTACCTTTCCCTGGGGGTAACCATTGGCTGGTCATGGTCTTTATATGCACGACAATGCAATAACCTAAATAATATGCAATTTTTACTCTCTTCACTAAAAAAAAGTACTTAAGTGGAGAAAAATGCACATGAACCATTTAGAGCTTTTCAATGTACGTATGTATGCATGTGTACAATTTTTTTTTCTTTCCCATTTTTGATTGTGCCTTGTCGAGATGGATCAACTGATCAGTCTATCGCGTGATTCATCCACGTGTCAGTCACTTGGCTTTACCCTCTCGTCGATTGTTTCAAATGCGCAACACGCACCACCAAAGTCTCTCACTAAAGAAGAGAGAGACCGAGGCCGAAAGGGAGAGAGAGCAAGAGAAAGAGAGAGAGAAAGGAAAGTCGCCTTTGCCTCCTTTTTTATCCTTTTTTAAAAACCTTTTTCCGTACACATATATCCAGTATAGTACACCGACAATTCGTGTCTCACACTCCACCTCCTCCTTATTTCCCCCTCTTTTACTCAATGGGATTCCTGCTGTACATACAATAATAACTGGGCAATATTGAAGGTATATACGATATTTCAGTAGTCAGGAAAAATGATTTCCGTGTAATGTCATAGGTTCCGTATAAAATACATTCCAAAAGGAAGCAAAAAGAAAGTCAAAAATGGAATCACACCGTCTTATTATTATAACCTGATCATCCCACATAATTTTGGTTTCGTCAGCAGCCTTACAATTACCCCTTGAGAAAGAATGAAAGAATATATAATAAGCAAATCTTACATGAAATCACATAAACGTACAATCTTCGTATTTCCTGCCGTAAAAAAAATGTGTGCGTACATACCATTTTTTCTTGGTCATCCAAATCCATCATAGGTATTATGGCGACAGACCTCACCTTATATTTGAGTGCATTATTTATGTCCATAAATCCTTTACATACAAATGAGGGGTTGCATATGAAAGAATTACAGTCGCTCTCACAATTTTTTTTGGGGGGGGAGGGGGACAGAGGTCGTGTGAAAATTGGAATAAATTACGTACGTGACAATCCTTCCTAATGCATGTGTTGGAGGACGATAAATAATTCAAGTTTTAAAAATAGTAAATAAGGTCTTTTCATCAGATAAAAGACATGACATTTGCCTTTTTTTCCGTCCTCCCTAAAAAAAAAATTTGTGGGTCATATTCTTTCCATTATAAAACTTGTAATTACATCCACTTGCATCTTGACATTACTCATTCCTTTATTTATGATTCTTTCTCCCTTTCTCTCTCCCTCCCATTTTTATTAAAACAATGCATAAGTTCACTGTGGCACTGGCCCCGCGAAGGGGGTAAATTATAATTATTTGCTGTTCACTTCTTCTGATAAAATGTAAGTAATTGTTTCGCTTAATGCACAACACTTGTAAAGGGGTGGTGTTCCCTTTATTCCAAATGGTTGTTACCCACTGGAAAATGTCGTCATAAAGCAATTCAAATGAATGAAAGAATGTGTATGGAGGAAGAAGAAAATGAAGGAAAAAAAGAAAGATTTTCTAGCCCAGCCGGGCTTTTTAAGTGATTCGTGTGTATTAAAAACAGTGGTAGTATTATCATTCCCAAGTACTTTATTAGTCTGGTTGATGTGTTAATTATGCAATATGAACTTCCTTATGTTTCTCCTCACGAGTGTAACACACGGTGAGAATAAACAAGTCGGAAAGATTTTTTTTATAATTTTCATTTTGCACGAAACCAGAGGAAGAAAAAAAAAGAGTTGTGGTTAAATTATTACTATCAACCACCCCTCAAAGGGTGTATATACCCATGTAGTATACGGTACATATGGAGGCGTTTGAAAAGGTGGTGGGCTAGAGCATGAAAGGAGGAAATGCTTTCCCATATCATTCCATTCTGTAGACGGCCTTTAATTCCGGAGGGAAAAAAAATTCCCGGACGCATATACATACATATATGTGTCCACATGCGTAGATATGCAGGATATGATTAAGACGGCTATCTCTGAGATTTCGTATATATGCGTATATATATATATATATCTATACTTATATGTACGTGTATGCGTGAGCCCACTAACTACACGATCGCAGCACAAAAGCATAAGTTTTCTTCTCCCCGTAAAAATTCAAGTCTTTCACACTTGTTTTTATTTCTTGGCTGAATCACTGCAAAAATAACTATTCTTGATTTTTTTTTCTAGCCTTCAGAGAGGTTTTGTATAAGGAAACCTCTCTATTTTCTATCTTTGCTACTTCTATTTTTCTTCTCTTTCTTTTTCTAATTTCTCTCGGCATTTCCCTCTCTTCGTATTTATTCTCCTTTTATTTTTAGACTTATGGTTCTAAAATACAGATTTTTATCCTTTTTTTACTCCTTTTTTTCTATTGCTCTATCTTAATTTGTTTCCCACACTGTTTCTCTCTGTCTATGTTGCTCCTCTTTGATCTTCTCAATTTGTAATCCTTCCGTCTCTACTTTGCTATTTGCCCTCAATTCTCTCCGTGTCTCTTTTCTGTCTCTCTCCTATCCTGCCTCTTGTTGTTCTCTATTTTTTCTCTGGAGTCTCCCTACCCAACCCCTCCCGTTTTGCTCCCCCATTGTCTGTCTGTCTCGCTGGATTGTTGTCTCTTATTTGTGAATTTTGTTGTAGCTGAAAATGAAAGCATGTTATGATTGGAAATAAAAGGGGAAAGAAACCAAATATTTTTTTCATTCTGCTAGGACTGACATTGTAGCTGGGGAAGGAGAAGAAGAGAAAAATAATAGTATAGTATCGCTTACACTTGTTCACTCGTGTATTGATGCTCTTAAAAGTGTGAAAGATTTAAGCTCTTAGACATTTGTAGTAGTAGTCCTGGCATGATCTACAGGGAGATGTGAAAGTAAGAGGCGACGGCGGTGGGGGGAGGGGGAGGCAGTGAGACATACTAGAGGGGAGAAAATATACATGTTCGAGTTTGGAGATTTAAATGTGAGAATGAATAGGAAAAGGCGTAACAATATGTGATCACTCAATGTTATGATAACGACGGATGATGTGCTTGCTCAAGCACAAATGAGCAACGTGCCCCACCATGTGCGACTCTCGACTCTCTCTCTCTCTCTCTCCCTTTTCGGAGGGAGACAGTTCTTTTTCAAGGGAGAAAGTGAAAGAGAGAGAGAGAAAGAGAAAGAGAGAGAGAGAGAGAGAGAGAGAGAGACTCCCACATCATCTTCTTGCATACATATATGCATACTTGAGTAGGAGCCATAATATGAAGATCGTGGAAAGTTGAATGTGTTGATGTGTTCTTCCCTTTTTCTCCACTCTGAATCTTCTCGCCCTGCCATTCTTTTGCTATTAGAACTCTTCTTTTCACTGTTTCTCCATTTCCAATTCACGATTCCTCCTGAGTACCTTCTTTTTTTTTGGTCTTTATAAAAGTAAGATTCCTTCTCCCTTCCCTACAGATTTTCCCCTGGTATATATCACATGGAATTTATTTGTCTCCTTTATTTGTCTCCACATTTACCTCCTTTTCATGGATGGGGACGAGAGGGAGGGAGATGAAAAGAGTGACAAAGCCACAGAATGAGGAACAATGAATTGATTTGGGGGTAATCTTCCACTTTTCTCTGTACTATTTTGCCTTGCGTTTAGTGATGGATCCACGAAGACCGTAGGTAGGCTTTTTTGGAAAATTATTCCTCTTTAATTTCGTCTGAATACTCGGAAATACTAGTATTTACCCTTTCTCTGGAATATTATGTTCATTAGCTAGACGCGCCAGGAACAGGGGGATTTTTGGGAAAGGGACAGATTCAATTAAATCAAGGCGGCTGGTGAGATGATGGGCGGATTAATTAAAGCATGTTGTCACAGTGGAGGGCCGGTGACAAAGATTCCAGTCTGTTTGTTCCTAATCGGCCCTTGCTTCCAGAAAATCTGACTCAATCCCCATTTACAAAGTAGTTCAACAGCTTCTTTCAACTATTAATTAGTTTGTGAATATGAGTTTTCGTAATTAGTAGGAAAATAATTATGAATCTTAAAAAACTTTTCTACCGACTCCCCAATATGCGTACATACGTAGGTACGTCCAGTGGCTCCGATTTCCACTTGAGTAATTTCTCGTGGCTGAACATGGGCATTCTCAGGATCTTGCCTCTACGAGAAGGGAGAGGGACTAAAGAAAGCGGAATAATTCGTTATTTATTGTTAATTAAAAGCAGGACAAACTTTCTTCATCTGCATATCCAACCCAGACCTGTGAATATTATGGAGTGAATTTCCACATAAAAAGTCAAGTTAATTATGCTTCTCCGCCCAACCTCTCTCTTCGCTTTTAAAATCTACAGAATTTTTCTGGATTAATTAAACAAAATATTTTATTATAGCTTCATTGCAAGGGGCTTAGCTCCCTTCCAAAGTTCAGTCGATACATGTATAAATTTTCTACACGGAAAGATAGCATGAACCAAGAAATGATAAAAGACGAGGATTCATCCACGGAATTTTTAGATAGAATGAAAGACTTTATTATGTATTCATCCCAAAACTTTTATTCGCATTCAAAGAAAGAGCAAAAAGTTTGGAATTTGAAAGGATCTGGGTGAAGTTTTTTTTTTACTTTGCCGTTTCTGCAGCTGCAAATTAATTTTTATTCTGCTTCACATATTCACTCTTATTATTTCAAGACTCAAACAAAATTCCACTCACACTCCTTTCCCCTACTTTTCTCCGCTTTCCAATGATTTCCACTGCTCTTTCAAAACGAAGACATCGGATTTTTTATAAGGTCTTCATTTTTTTTTCGCTCTCCCATGATTTAGGCTGCAGTTGAGGCGATGAAAAATAGGACATATTATCACTGAAACCGAACTTAATCATAGGTGGGGAAAATTAGTAATGAACGAATAAAAAGGTGCAATATTAGATAGAAATATATATTTGCAGAGAAACCAAACAGATGGACAGAATTAGAAAAAAGAAAGAAGAAAGGAAGAACTACAAGCAATGTCAGAAAGGACAGATAGAGGGAAATCATGTTAAGGAGAACGGCGAATGATATTCATCGAGAGAGATATAATGAAGGGAGAAAGATAAGAAAACAGAGAAAAATAAATAATAACTGGAGAGCGAGACAAGACGAGAAGGAGAAAACACGAGAAAGAGAGCGAGGAAAAAGGATAAAGAGAAATGCAGCGAGATACAATCAAAGGAACGAGAGAAAATGAGAGAGAAAGAAAGCGAAAGGAAAAGACAGAAAGTGAGAGAAAGCGAAAGGGAAATAAATAATATGAGAGAGGAAAAGAGAACAGGAAATAAATAATATGAGAGAGAAAAAGCAAGGAAAATAAATAATATGAGCGAGAAAAAGCTAAAGGGCAATGAAAAAAATGAGCGAGAAAAACCAAAAGCAAAAGAGAAAAAATAATCGAAACGGCATAGAAAATATGAGACAAAAGAGTAAAACGAGAGGAAGTTAAAGAAAAGGAGAGAAAATGGAAGATATAACATGATAAAAAGAACAAGCGAGAAAGAGAGAGAGAGAGAAAGAGAAAAAGAGAAAAATGAGAGTCAAAGGGGGAGACGGATAGACAAAGAAATAAAGAGATAGTCGAAAGTGATAAAAGAAGGAAGTAGAAGCAAGTGAGGACAAGAGAAAAGTTTTCTATTCAGTCACTAATATACATATAGTGCATAGAAGATACTTGAGTGGAGAGAAGAAAGGAAAATGAGGGAGACAAGAGAATGAGTGAGAGAGAAAGAGAGAGAGAGAGGCAGAGACTTTGAAGACGACGAAGAAGACTTTTTTTTGCTAAAGAAAAGATGAAACGAGTGAATAGAGTCTTGATTGACGTAATTTCGTCCAAGTCTCACTCACATAATGAGGGAAAGTAGAAAAGGAAAGTAGTTCAGGAAATTTTCTCTTCCCGAACGGACGCTGGAAGGAAAGCTGTCTTGTCGTCCTTTGCGTCTCAACTTCACCGCTTCCAAGCACTTTCCAACCAACCGCCGTCACCACCACCGCCACAATCTCCTCTCCCTTCCTTCCATGTATCCCGCCCTCCTCATTCTATGCATCTCTCCTTCTTTAAGCCTTCCCTGAACACATAATAATTTCCTAAATATTATTACTCAGCTCTTTCCTCCTTCCCAGTCTCATATTACTTTTTTTCCCTTCTTTTCTCCCTTCTCACTCAACCTGAATAAATGATCGTTGCCTTTTTCCCTTTCCATCTTCCGCCTTTTTTTTACTGCAAGACAAATCTTTAATTTATTAGTAATTAACCAAAATAAAAAAAAATGGTTCCATGATTGACTTTCCCACCTCCTTTTTCCTCTTTCATTCCACACTTTTCTTATGGCCGGGGCAGGGTAAGTGGTATTTCTTTCCCATTTTTATTTCGCAAACACTCTTATGCGCTTTTTTTTTGTCGGTGTTGACGGAACTGGAAGAAAATTCGAGGTTTCCCTTTTTCCTGCGTGTTCCTATGTGTAATAACGGAGGAAATTTCCTCCCTGAAAAAGGAACCAAAGCCGAACAATTATTGGCCACAACTCGGTTCCTTCCTCCATTTCTCCCCTCTTTCTCTCTCTCTCACTTTTCTCTCTACCCTTTTCTCTTCCCTTTCAACATTTAAGTCTCTTTCCCTGTTTCTCCAACTTTCTTTCTCGCTTTCCTCTCTCCAGCTCTTTGTCTTTCTCCAATCTCTTTTATATGATTCTGCCTCTCCGTCTCGCACTTTCTCTCTCTCAGTGGCTGTCCCTCTCTCTCTCTCTCTCTCACTCGCCAACGCCACCATCGTGTAGTAATCAGGACGCTCGAAAATCACAGCTTACACACACAACTTCCCTCGGAATCTTTTTTTAGGGTGCCCTATGTGACGACGCTAAAGCAATGGTACATATTGGGTGAGTGGAGCACAGTGACTTTGCACGGTGCGTTTAAAAAGAGTGTGAACATACATACTCTCATAAGTGCCCAACCTTTTTTTTCTCTCCCTTTCTCCCTCTCTCTTTTCTCTGGCTTTTGATTGTTTTGAAATGACTCAGGAACCCTTATTGACTTGGAACACGCAGGGAGATAATGTAAGGTTTGAACAGTGTACATACATATGTATAGTGTATACGGGTGTGTGTTTGTGCTACTAATGTGGAGGACAGTAAAAAGCTACAAATCTCAACGTAATGATTATTTCTTCCTATTGGAGGAAATGTAAATGATACAAAAGGGAAACACATACATCCGAATGTGCATTCAAGGCATATCCGCTCCTTCATTGATTACATTTACATTGTAAATCATTGTGAATTTACTTGGAGGAGGCTCTCTGGGAATTTCTATTTCTTTCCTTGCATCTTTTCTCCTTGAAAAATACACATAAGCACCTCTCTCCTCGTTTCAAGGTGGTTGTATTGAGGAGAAAAAAAAATCTATGTAATGTATACGTACATAGAGGGATGCTCTCGTACAAGAAAAACTGGGGGTAATTGCACCTGTCACACGCTCTTGAATACTGACATCCGCGCAAGGGCGGACACACCACAGGAGTTGGGAGAGGAGGAACCAGTCAAATAAATTTTGTGGGGAAAGTAAAATTTTACTAAAAGCCGTAGGAGTGGACGAGATTGGAAGGGAAGGGGGAGTGAAAACTTTTTATTTGGGAGAAAAGTTATTAGGGAGAAAGGGAGAGAAAGAGAGAGAAAGAGAGAGAGAGAGAGTGAGAGGAAGAGTGGAAGCAGAAGGGTGATGAAAGAGGAAATTCTTATTAGGTTGGAAATATTTTGTGGGTGTATGTTGATTGAGTTGAAAGGACGTGTGGAGGACATGGTAGTGTGACCAAAAAGTAAAAGTTACACTAGACTCTCTCTCTCTTTCTCTCTCTCGATTCTCTCTCTCTCTCTCACTCACTCACGACACTGAAAGAGTACGGGAAATGCTCGGTTGAAGCACAATTTGATTTCTCTCGTCTACGAAATCCCCCTCCTGCCCCGACAATGTAAAATAGAATTGTGGTTTTCTTCCTTGTAGCCCATAGTAGACATCTCTCCCAAAAAGTTACTTTTATACCCAACCAATGTACACAGATATATTATGAAAGTCCCCAAAAGGATTGGAGCGGCCGTGTTAGATCATGACTCTCCTTTTTCCTAGTGTCGGGACAAGTGCATGGGAGTATAGTGATGATGGTGGGAGAGAAGGCATGTCTTCTTCTCCTGTTAGTTGACTACTTAGAACTTTCATTATTTCAGCTCCAGTTGACAATAGAAGGAGATATATGGTAAAGTGCGAGGTGAACTCTTGCCGCAGAGCGGCAAAAATCGATTCCGCGTTCCCATAGGGACACTTCCGGTTTCGGCAGGGTGAGAAGTCAAAGTCAGAGGCTCTTTCCCTCTCTCACTGTCTAACTTTTCCCTCCTTCTCTCTCTTTCTCTCTCCCTCTTTTTCCCTCTCTCTCTCTATCCTGTACAGATCACATATCCCCCCGTTTTCACTTGGAGTCGAGTAGGCCTTAAAACTGGCGATAAACTTGGATTCTTCTTTCCTCTATATTCCTTAAACTCTCTCCTGCCTTTGTTCCTTCGGGTCTATGCTACTACTACTACTACTAAAACAAGCTGGAGCTCTTATTGTACCCTTGAGTATGATTTCTTTTCCCGTTCCCTAACTATTCTTTCACATTGTGTCTCTATTTCTACTCTCTTTTGATTTATTTTGGCTTTTCTCCCTCTCTCTTGCTCTGTCTCTTTCTCCGTCAGCCTCGTTTGCTGCTATTTTATTTTCCCCTCTCTCTTTCTCCGCTGAATTTCCCTTCTTTTCACACGCTTTCTCTTTTCTTGTATTTCTTCTTTCGCTTTCTCTGCGGATTTTCTTTTCGTTCCTCTCACTTTCTCTTTGCTGTTTTTTCTTCTTTGCGTTTCTCTGCTGATTTTCTTTTCGTTCCTCTCACTTTCTCTTTGCTGTTTTTTCTTCTTTCCCTTTCTCTGCTGATTGCCTCTCCTTTCTCTCTTATTCTGCCGATTTTCTATTCGTTCACTCACTTTTTCTGCTGTTTTTCACGTCTTTCCTTCTCTCTCTTTTTCTTTGTCCGCTTTTTTCTCTTCTTTTCCCCCGATTTCTCTTTGCTGTTTTTCTCTTTTTCCCCTCTCTTGCGGATTTTCTCTTCTTTTCCTCTCTCTTTCTCTCTTCTAGCATCGTTTTCTTTCTCTGTCTCCCCTTTTCGTTCTTTCCCTTCATATCTTTTTTCTCTCTCCGGATTTCTGTCTTCATCCTTCCCTTTTTCCTTTCTCTCTCCCTTTCTTTCTTACACTGTCTCTCGCTTGTTCTTTCCATCAGGCTCTCTCTTCCATTGTCCCTCTTTTTCTCTAACTTTCTCTCTTTTTATCTGTCTCCCAAGCCCTTACTGTACTTCCACGTCTAAAACTCTATTGCTTATTGTCTCTCGTGAAGTGGTAGGATCTCACCAGTGTTTACAAGGCTGACGGGGTGCTGGTGTTTATATATGTATGTACATGTGCATGTATGAATGTGTTCGTTTATGTACATACGCGTTGGTATACGAAACCTTGTCCCCCCTCGAGAGAATGTTTCCTTGGGAGAGATTTGGGGGGGGGGAGGAGAAGAAGAGTGTTGAGCGTCTCCCCTAATGACTTCCTTCATTACCATTACACTTGCGACGACAAGCTGATAGGACACATATTTGGTCATTAGCTTGTATCCGTCCTTGTTGACTGTATAGCCTCCTGGCACTCTCCTCGCCTCATGTTGTATGTTTTTTTTTCTTTGTATGTGACCTATCGTAATTTTTCAACTGTTCCTTCTTTTCCTATGGTGGATTTGTGTGAACTCAACCCTCGGAAGTCACATCTTACCACCCAGAGGGCCGCTCCTTTTCTTTCCTTCCCGCTCACTTCCCTTCCATGTACAAATAACTGAATGGACCATTTCTCCACGTATAAAAAGAGGGCTAAAAAAATGTTACGGGGGAATGTGAACAGCTTCACCACTTTCTCCCATCCTTTCCAACTCATATTCCTTCCATGGTTGTTTCTTGGACCTATCCCTCAATCTTCATCTTGAACTAAGGGAGAAATGGTGGAAATAAGTGGGATTTATTATGCTTTGGTCTGGAAGAGTTATACTCACGTATACATGTGTGTCCTTACAAACTCCCCGCCCTGGCTTTGGATGGGACGTCATGGACAAAAGGGACCCAGAGTGTGGGTAATACATACAAAGGGGGAAGGAATAGTGGGGATAAACAGGAAGAAATGACAAAAGTCCTTGTTTAACTTTGTCGAGAAAGTAAGAATAAATATAGGGACTACGGAGTCCACCAAAAAAAAAAGGTGGAGGGGATAGAGACAATGGCATTTTAATGAAATGGGTGAGCCACGCGACTCCCACGTGAGAGACCACACGCTTGTAATGGCTTCCATGGGGAAACCCCGCTGTTGGGACCAAAAGTATCATTGACCTTAGGCATAATAATTGAGGATCATGGACATTAACACCGATTCAACCTGCTGCCACCACCCTCTGCCCTTTTTTGGGCATCATGCACCTCGTGTGTATTCCCATGTCCATTATTCTTTCCGCTTATGCTTCCTCTCCACGCTCTCTCACTTTTTCTCTCTTGCTTCATTTCCTCTCTCGCTCCATCTCCTCTCTGTCTCTTCATCCATCTCCTCCCTTTGTCTCTCCGTCTCTCTTTCACTCCTCTCTCTATCTCTCTGCGACTCCTCTCTGTGTCTCTCTTTGATTTCTCTCTGTGCCTCTCTTTGATTTCTCTCTGTGCCTCTCTTTGATTTCTCTCTGTGCCTCTCTTTGATTTCTCTCTGTGTCTCTCTTTGATTTCTCTCTGTGTCTCTCTTCGTCACCTCTCTGTGGGTCACACTTTCGCATAATCTAATCCCTCTTTCTCTCTCTCTCTTATGCTTTGTCTTACTCTTTTCCTCCCTCGTTATGTTGTATCAGTATTAAATTATATTCACTCTTTTACATACTTCCTCTTCTCGCTCTCTTTCTCCCTTTTATCCTGCCAATTTCCTCTCTGTCCCTCTTTCCTCGCATATTTCCGACCTACATGTAGCCTCATCATCTCTGGAATCAGTCCTTTCCCACAAGAGTCCCCTCTCCTAAGACTAATGTTACAATGTACATGGATGGCAAAATTGGGAAAAAGGAGAAAAAATCGGTGCTACAAGTGTCTGGGAAGAAAAAGGTTCGGGGATTTTTTTTTTGAAAGATAAATCCCCAAACAATACTAAAGTCATAGCAATGGCGGGAGTGTATAATAGTATTAGAAATAGGCGGAGAGGGTGGAATGGAGATGAAGAATCCCTATCATATGACTCTATTGTGATGGTTCATAGAATCTGGGTAGACTATACACGAGCCGGGAGTCTCATATTTCATGAGGATACCACACAGCTTCTATATTTTGATTTGGAGACATGACATGGACCATGTACCAGAAAAAGGAGCCAACGCCTCGAATCCTCCCAGTGAATTCACTCCATTAGAAAAGAGAAAGAAGGGAGAGATAGAGAGGCAGCGAGAGAGAGAGAGAGCGAGAGAGAGAGAGCGAGAGAGAGAGAGTGAGAGAGACTCGCGTGAGTGCTTGGACCATCATTCATTTGAGCTGAGGGTAGATCACAGCCCGGCATGTACATACGCACCTATGACATATTGCTTCTGTTGCACTGAAACCTACACGCGCCCAACGGGATTGACTGGGAAAATAGTGGAGCCACTGTATTCTCATGTATATATACACTCGTGTCCGTCATATGTGCTTGTACAAATTTAGAGCCAACAATGTCCTGGGATGGATTGACCCACTGCAGGGGAAAGTGGGTGAGCGGAGGATTCAGATGTATGCATATGAGTGTGAGGGGTACATTATTTAGATACGATCTCATTAAAAGTCAAAAGGTCTATAAAAGAGTGGCACATTTATTACTGCTGTGTATATATGTACATGGACTTTCCCCGTCCTTCCTCGGACTTCTCCCCATAACCGGCCAAGTCTCCGTCCCCTGAACAATATTTAAGGTTCTGATCCACAAGTCACATCTCATGCGAGACCGTACTTACTGGGAGGTTCTCAAACCCTGGGAATATGGTTTTATCAAGTGCATATCACAATGAGGACTGAATTGCCACCAGGACTACCTACCCGTTTTTCAGGGGTGGTAATTATGTACCTACAGGTTTGGGGTCCCCTTGAATCATTCCCTGTGACGATGTTTGCACTTGTGGAACAAGTGAAAGAGAGAGAGAGAGAGAGCTTGTAACTTGCTGGTAGTAATATTGTATCCATTATAAGTACATATACATACATGCACCATGAAGTGTGTGAGACTTTTTTTTCTAAAGCCAAAATTGCCCTGGATCATTCATCATTTGCTCCGCTGTTCATCTTTGAAGTGTGCAATATTGTTAGTTTCATCGCATCCCATTCATGCGCTCATAATTGTATTTACTCATTCTTATTGAAATGTTTCACGGTGTGATTATTATCCCACCAGGATTTCATGAAGTCGTGTGTGTACTTTTCCCTTTTTTTATTGCTCATTCTCACACACTTCCCCTCAGTCACTCTCTCTCTCTCTTTCTCTCTCTCTCTTTCTCTCTCTCTCTCTCTCTTTCTCTCTCT
>JAQGBT010002252.1:0-25233 GCA_034698585.1 Disparrhopalites patrizii
ATTTTATTTTATAAATTATTATAATATTAAATTTTATTTTATAAATTATTATAGTATTAAATTTTATTTTATAAGTTATTATAAATTTTTTTTTAATAATTTTATTATAATTTTTTATTATAATTATAAAGATAATTATAATAATTTATAAAGTCATGGAAATACCTGGCGTGCAAACATATTGGATTGGGTAGGAATAAAGGCATCCAGATTTGTAACGGGCGTCCTAGTCCCGCCCACCACGGCATTCCTGTCAAAAGGGAAGCCCATGGACTTCCTGTCCGGATACAATTCATCCAGGAGACCACAGTAGGCCACGGCATCCTTGCATCCTCGACGCTGTCCCTCCGTCTCATTACGAACCTTGGCCGTGGTGTCCTCCGCGGCGTTCGTTAGCATTACAAAGAGGTCGAAGACCACTCCAGAAGGAGACCCCCGGGGAAGCAGCATGTGCTCGGGCCAGCCACAACCACAGACAGCGTCCATGGGGTTGATGCTCTCCGGCACCTGCGGCAAATTTTCAAGATCTCTAAACGTCTGGGCCCAAGGAACGATCAAGGTTGAGTCCTGGGATCTTCGAACGATCTGATTGCTTCCCGGTTGCACTGGATCCGGTAAAAAAATACGAACGTATACATAAACCGACTTTATATGAAGTGATAACAGGGACAAACAGGAAACAACTGATAAACTTGATAAAACGGGTAAGCTTCATAAAACGGATAGGTATACATGATACAACTGATTAACTTGATAAAAATGATAAGCTTAAGAAACGGATAAACTTGGTACAACTGATAAACTGGATAAAACGGATAAAATTAGTACAACTGATAAAATTAATGCAGCTGATAAAGTTGATACAACTGATAAAATGATACAACTGATAAAATGATACAACTGATAAACTTGATACAATTGATAAAGTTGCTACAACTAATAAACTCGATAAATCTGATAAACTTGATACAACTTAAAAACTCGATAAAACTGATAAACTCGATAAAACTGATAAACTAAATAAAGCTAATAAACTTGGGAAAACTGATAAACTAAATAAAGCTAATAAACTTGGGAAAACTGATAAAACTGGCAAACTTGATAAAACGGACAAACTTGATAAAACGGACAAACTTTTAAAATACAACTTTTAAAATTGATAAACTTGGTCAAGCTGATAAACGTGAGAAAACTCTAGTTAAATCGTACATGTTGTCGTAAATTTGTCCATCTCAAAAAACAGCTGACGCTGATCCCGGAAGGAAAGCCTCTGGCCTCGCTCATTGTTCCGCGGAGCCATAAAAATCCTCACGGTTCCTTCGATGGGTTGCCGCCCGCCATTGGTCACCTAAAAATTGATCAATTAAATTTATCAATTAATATTTTTTAAGCTATGTTTTCGCTTGCTAAACATTACCTATATTCTTAGAATAAAAATGGGCTTACATTAATTTGGTAGGTAAAGCGCTCGTTGTTTAAATGGGTGAATCTGGCCCTAATTGGCCCCATGGTAGCCGCATTTCGCGCAATATCCAAGCCCCTGGCCAAATCCACCTCGCTCTGGGTCCAATGGGTTATGAGGACATTTTCTCGTTGTTGACCCGGAGTTTTAACCATGACCCCCGTCACTTGAATCCCAGACCACAACAGCTGTCCAGTAAATATACAAGTTATTATTTAAGCTATTAATAATGAATAATGGATTAAATCCCGAATAAATATGTCCGACATCTGACCTGTTGTTGGGTGTAAGGCTGGAGTGTCTCTTTATATTTGTTGAAGATGTTATCCACGTACTTGTGCCATCGGTAGAAGACCGGATCTCTCATGGCCGTAGCTGGGTCTCCCATTACCCCCATGAACTCCTGAAAGAAAAAAACATTAAAATGAAATTGGCCGGAAATGACAACAAATTTACAAATGTCATTTCCAGCAAAGTATAATACTAAAATGATCGAAAATGCTACAGACTCGGTGCCGATTAATGGGGTCATGCGCGAAGGCCAGGATGACATGACCCATATTGTGAAGGTCTCCGTAATAACGTTCATTTGGAGAAACAACTCCTCCATTCTCCACCAGATCGCCCAGAATATCGATCCCCGTCTGCTCCGTTAGAGGCAGACGCTGGTTGTTTCCCTGTACCGAATAGACATAAGAGATACTCGAAAATAAGAAGAATGCTTCTAATCTATCGATATTAAACAATTAAACCAAATCATATAAAAATTTCATACCGCCAAAACAATTCCGGTGTCAATGGCTTCACTGATTCGGTCACTCCACTGGCGAAGTTGGTCTGGGCTCACTGTGATAGTTCGGTCTCCGACAACCCGGTTTATAGGCTATAATTTCGTAGGTTTGCGATACACAAATGCAATGATGAAAATTTGCTTGATCGAAAAACATCTTTATCTTAACAGTATTGTGAGGAACTCACCATAACCATTGTCGCTTCTTGTCTACCCCCCCAAATCCTACCGGAATTGGTGTCGGTCAGTTTGGGAAAGTAACCTTCGGGTACACGCTGAGTTAAATCCAGCGGGACGGTGACTGGGAATCCGTTGCAAATTCTTTCTGCGTCGTATCTGGAATAAACCAGTTACAATTTGTATTGGAACTGCTGGAAAAGGTTCAGACAACACAAAAACAAGCACAATCCTAAGCAGGTCCATCGTTAAGCAAATTTAGTTTAAGCAGATTAATTTTTTTAAGCAGATCTAATATCAAACAGATTAATTTAAGCAGATTAATGTCTTCAAGCAGATCCAATATCAAGCAGATTAATTTTTTTAATCAGATCCAAAACTAAGCAGATTAATTTTTTTAATCCGATATAATATCAAGAAGATTACATTTTTAACCAGATCCAATATTAATCAGATTACATTTTTTAATCAGATCCATTATTAAGCAGATTCAATTTTTCAATCAGATCCATTATTAAGCAGATTCAATTTTTTAATCAGATCCGATATTAACCAGATTAATATTTTAAATAAATCAATTAAATCCAAACTCACCTGGAAAGCATGCTGTGGTGCATGTAGTAGAATAGTTCACCCTTTCTGTTCCTGGATCCCGGGCCGTCCCTTGGTGCTTCCGCCGTATAAATCAAATGCCAATGCCAGTGGTGGGTGTTAATGCCCAAATCTTCACGATAGTACGCTAGGGCATTTTCGGGATTGTTATCCTCCCCGGTGAAATTTCTTTCAATTTCAATCACCGCCTAAAAATTTTTTTTTTGGAATGAATTAAAATTAAATTAAATTAAATTAATAAATTAAAAAATACCATTGCATTTCTCAATTTCTTACACCATCATACAATGATACAATGCAAAACGTATTTAAATTATTTTTGAAGCATGTATGTATTGACAAAGGCCTACCCGATCTTGGCTGGGCACGGAAGCCTGCTGTTGGGCTTGGCGAATTACGAATGAGTCAAAGAAGGAACTGGGCAGGACTTCGAATAAGGCCGGCATAATGAAGCCTCTCATGTCTCTCCGGGCCAAACAAGAACTTGCAAAGGCAAAGACCCAAAGATCCGTATTGACCATTGGACTGTCTCGACAAAGACAGGCTAGAGCCATGAAATTGTCGCGGTTTTGCTCAGCTACAGAAACAATAAATGTTTAATCATATTGTACTTATTTATGTACTGGGAAGCACCTGCCCATTCATGAAAAGGGGATTTCCTGACGAAAAATAGGAATATTGTAAGGCAGTGAATTTGGATCAGAAAAGTAATTTACTGGCAAGAATCCGACGAATATCTCGAGCCGCCTCCCGATGGGGCGGAAGGAAGTAGGAGAATAACGTTCCCTTTGGACAGAGCCGAGACACATTGCTGAGAACATTGTTGGGTAGTTGAACAGAGGAGGAAACCCGAACAGTGTTCATGTTGCTGATTCGGAGCTGTGGATCCGTCATTCCCGTGTATGTTGCCCGAACCGAAGTTGAGGCATGGCGCTGTTGTTGATTCTAATTGACCACAACGAAAATTCATCATCAAAAAATACTTCCCAAAATTCATCCTAAAATCCAATCTAAAATTCATCCTAAAAATCATCCTAAAATCAAATCTAAAATTAAAACTCTAAAATCTTAAAAATTCTAAATCTAAAATCTTTCTAAAATCAAATCCAAAAATCATCCTAAAAATACTTCCTAAAATTCATTCTTAAAATAAAGCTAATAAACTATTAATAGTGATAAATATTCCTGACAGTGTTACCAAATTGGGAATGTCGTACAAATAATTTTGATCTCCCCTCGGCCCAAGGTATAAAGGCTCCCCCACCCGCTCGAACAAGTACATTGCCCGGCGTTGAGTATCTTGACCTGCGTTTGCCATTGTTATCCTTTGTTGACAATGTATTGCCTTTATTATGGAATTAGAAATCCACAGCTTCTACGAACTTATTTCCCTAAAATCTCTTTTATCACAATTCGTTGTGGGAGAAACTGCGTGGGCCACGAATCCGGAATAATGGAAATGAGATGAACCACACTTGAATGGGGAAAAATTGGGATATACTCAAAAAAGGGATCTGGAATGAGGAAGCGGAAAGCCTGAGTCCAGGTCATCCTTTTTTGTGGTGATTTTTTTTTGTGTCGGGCTTCCTGAACAGAACTCACCAGGGTTAAAGGATGTTGTGGTGATTATGCCGTGCATCATCGTCGGTCACTTTGCTTCCGTCTAAACCCGATGCTACTTGCTTTTTTTGAGCGAAGCGATTGCCCCCTACGTCCTAAAATTACGTTGCATATGTAAATGTATGTAGGATAACGCTTGATATTGTGGACAATTTTTTGCAACGTGTTTTTCCCATTTTTTGTCTTCCGTTGTGGTTTAGGTACGGAATTTTGAAGAAGGGAATCTTAATATGCAGCTTTCTGAGCTGTAACAAAAAAAAATATTTATTGTATTTTCTCCTCACCGATCTCAGGTTATGATGTTTTAGAACATACTACAGTTCACAAATGTGACAATTTGCATGTAATTGTGACCACCCCTTCAATTGAGATAAACATTTACAATTATGAAAAAAATATTACTGTAAATAATCACAGACTTAATATATGTGGGGTTATCCTGAAAGCAGGTTGAATAATTCCGCAAAGATGAGAAAAAGAATAAGAAATGAAGCAGATTAAATGAAGTAATCCCATTTTGACACAAACTTTCATGTATAGTTTTACTGAATAATATATTATTCAGTAAAACTACATTTTTTGCTCACATCTGTTTGATTAAATAAAACAAAAACACAAAACCCCTCCCGTTCCCAATGCATGCATTTTTTTTTCCGCTCATATAAACGGCGTGGCAAAGGTTTTCTTCATCGACTTTTATTTTTACCAAAGAAGCAAGTTTAATCATTATTACGATTTAGTGATTTAGGAGTTTTGCCTCACTCAGGTACACTTGTTATATAGTGACCTCACGATATTCATATTCTGCTGTGGCTTTCCTCTTTCACTCCTTCCGGCAAAAAAGTTGGATATTTATTATTTATACTGATTTCCCGCACAACATTAAATGCTCAGCCTTCGTAAACACGGTACTTCCTCCTTGTCAACCAAATCTCTCCATTCAAGTCAATAGTTTACTTAATGTCTTTTGGGTAAAATACATATATAAATGCTTTTTAAATAATTAATTACACGAATATAATTGTGAATACTATGCCATATGGGATATGAAAAGTGTAGCAGATGAAAAAATATCATTTTCCGACTAAAAAAATTAGACACTAATACTTATAGGTACTGATTCTGAAATTGCTGGGTTCGCTGGAAATGCTGGAATCGAAGTCTGCATTAATGTCCGTATCGAATGATCCCGTACGGGAGTTCCCTTGTTGTACGAATTTGGGCCTGGTGGGAGCGCTGGTGAGTAAGCAGAAGTCTTGCTCCTCGGAATCAAATTCACCGTGCTCCGATTCCGCATCAATGACCCTGCCCAGCTTCCCTGATTGGATTTGGGTAAAGAGCCCGTACGCGCACAGGGCAAAGTACATATGGATGATGTTCCAAAGGACCAACTGGAGAATTAGGACCATCTCCGTCCGCAAAAACAGGGATATTCGAAAGGTGGTGGAAGAAATTTTCTCTTTTGGTGCGGAAGGATGTTGCTTGGAAACAATGGTGACAATTGAAATACTAGTTGTAGTATTATTATACTCAATCATCCTGGTCCTATCTGCAACCACATCGGTGGTTTCAAATGTTTCGACATTTGTGGTTGTAGTCATTGTGGACGAGTTCACAGATGGGGTAGAATCCCTTTCTTCACAGTCCGAATGACTAAACCGACCTCCCCGGACCAGTTCCAGATGGAGCCAGAGTTCGGCGGTGTAGAAGACGGAACCAGTGATGATGAGACCGCTCGAGGCCACCACCAACCATTTGCTTGCATTGGTAAATCTCTGCAAATAATTCTATGCAATTATATAGGAATGGCAACGATCTGATTTCATCCAAAAAATTTTGTTCCAGTCGTTTCGAAGCCCGAATCGGAAGGAAATTCGCAATTCCATCCGATTCATGATGCAAATGATACGATTCGGTTCGACTGAAGTCCTGGAATGAATCGAATCAGGATTCAAATGATCCAAAAAATATATTGTTGTGACACATTTTTTTCACTTTTTGGAAATTTTCAGCATATAATGGAATGTCTTGAATAATGAAGTAATGTATAAAACAATTTGTCACTTAAAATAAATGCAAGTAACCGAGGTATAATATTTACCGTTGATTTAAATTTGTTGCAATATTTTGATGGTTATTGCTCTGCTTCGGAAGAATATCCAAACATATTAAATAATGGATCGAATTTCAACTTTTTATGATTGGATTTACGTCTTGAATCGAATTATTTGAGTCGATTCACGGTTTCGAATCGAATCAAATTTTTAAGTATTTGAATTGAATCGAATCGAATTGAATCGCAAAATCCGATTCAGAATCGAATAAAAAATCTAAAAATATATTATTATATAATGGATCGAATGAATCAAATTTTATTCGATCTGATTTACATCTTATATTGAATTATTTTATTGGATTCAAGGTATGGAATTGAATTAAATAATTGGGTAGTTTTTAAAAATTTAATTATTATTCCTTTAATTTTAATTATTATTATTATACATTTAATTAAAATTCCGCCTTAGTCGAAAACTAGGCCAAAATCAGTCAAAAGTATAGACTTTTGGCCGACTAAAAAATGCCTGCAGACTTTAATGTATGAAAAACAACCTACCTCCTACCTCTGTGATGCGCATAAATACGCCAACGAGGAGCACGAAACCGGATGAAACGAGGAGGATGCTGGCGGCGAATCCCGTGTACTGTTCACCTATACAGCAACCAAACGTTTTTTTCATCGTATTGTTTTCTTTGAGAGAATTAGCTCTTAAAAACCAAAATCTGCATCTGGCAGATTTTGCGGCATACCTTCGGCAAATCCATTGAGCTTCTCGCAAACATTCGTCTCAATTATGTCGCACTCACAAGTATGTGACTTTGTAGTGATTAGAAATTGCAAAGCTAGTATGCCACTGAGCTGTAAAAAATTTTATTTGCCACCAAAATATTTTATATTACCATCCAAAACATATAGATATGTATGTATGTTATCTAAAATTGTAGATATATGTATGTATATATGCGCGATGACAAGAAACGACCTCACACCTCACCATGAGAGCAATGGACACAACAACGCAGTTAGTTTGGAGCCTGGGGCCTCCTCCAGGACAGACATGGCAGCAGCAACAAGGATCCACTTCCTTTACGCACTCATAATGTTCATATTGGTGTTCATCCGATTGTTGATCTTCTGGTTTGAAGATGCTACTTCTACGGCTGGAAATAACCCGGTCGTTTGTTGGCTGTTGAGGCTTTGAATCGCCTAGCCTGTCAGGGATTTGATTGGATTTGCGCTTCTGCGGTGTGTTCAAGTGACGCTGACTAATCTGGAAGGGGGCAATGCTTCCTGCCTCCGAAACCACTTTATTCCGCCTGCTAACCGAAGCACGCCCTTGTTTCGGTCTCAAACTCTCTCTTTTGCCAGTGGTCATAGGCTCCTGCTTTGGGGTGTATTTCATCTTGTCCTTAGTGTCTGCTGCACGTGCTCGGGTTCAAAATGTGAAATGTGAACGTAAGCTATGGATTTTTTTCTTAGCTCGGAAAAAGCACGGCACGGATTCTCCTCCATACAGGTAATGATAATGAGTTTAAGAGGTAATCCTCCAGCTTTTGTGCGATCTGCGTTCACTCCCGCAACTCCCGCTAATACGAACTCGATGCTCGATCCCGGAATAACCGCTATATCTCTATAAAATATATCTAAGTATCAATCCGAATTAATTAAATTTAGTAAGTTAAACTTAGTAAGTATGTATATTGACCTCAAAAATAAAATTATTCATGTTTTTGATTGGGCCAAATTATCGCTGTTATTACGTTACATCTTACATGACATGGACAATACTATGCAATCCGATATCTGATCCGACTCGGATTCTCGCTTCTAATGAGCGTCCACCCAGCACGCAACGATAATTACATTATATTATATTAATATATATATATTATTAATAAATATATTATATATTAAATTAAATTATAATGCAAATTACCAGGATACTTATTTCTAATTTAAATTCAGCAGGCTTATTGCCTTACTACCCTAGTAACTACAGTTTAGTTTCATCGCATAGAATCACAGCTTCACAGTTCACAGCCATAGCAGAAAACGTGGAGTAAAAATCGTTATAATATGTAACACACATCGACACATCTATAGACTATATAGTCATTTGCGCTGTGTGCAACTAATATAAAACAGTACCATATACAACCTATAAAAAAAAGGAAGACTCGAGACAAAAGGAGAGAGAAGGAAAGGTATTTTTATTACCACTCAGGAAAGAAGGAAAGATTCATTGATATTGATACATTTAACCTACTAGGATGGTGGATAAAAAGCACACAAAATAAAAAATGGCGGACAGTAAACGTAAGCGGAAACGAAAGGGGAAAAGCCCATGGGGAGGACAGGGTTCAATAGACCAAAACTCAATTGCCTCAGGCTCTACCGCTACTTCCTCCGGCTCCGCGTCTGCGCCAGTCAGTTCGAGTCATGCTGGCCCCCAACGTAGACGTTCCTCAGCACCACCAAGAGCAAGTGAAGAGGTGCCGGACGGAACGGTGAAACATCGGCGACGTCGACGTCGGATACCCGAGCCCGTCCTTCGAGGAATCAAAATTGCCTTGGCTGCTGAATGCAATCCTTGTACTTGCTGGCCCAAATGCGCCAAACTCGGACTCCGCTATTGGGTGACGCTCATAGCTGTTGCTACTATTGTACGTGCATAACGCTAATATCAATGACCTCATGACCTGGCCTATTCAAATGTATGCGACCTCATGACCTGGCCTATTCCTTAAATTAACTTGCGACCATTTTTTGTAAACGTCAGACTATAGGACTTCTAAATCTCATTGAGCTGGCGGATGTTCCTTCCGGAAGGAATTGTGGGATATTTCTATATTCTTCAAAGGATACATTGGACGAACTGAAATATAATTCCGACCCAGACATTTCAGCGCAACTACACATGGAAGAAGTGAATCTCCAATGTTCGTTTAAAATAAATGGTAAGAGCAGATTCGCATGTCGACACATGACTTCGAGTCAATCGGTACATTTTAATTAGGGATGCAACGATTGGATTCTGAATCGGATTTTTTTATTCAATTTGATGCGATTCAATTCAAATAACTGAAAATTGGATTCGATTCGACGCCGTTAATCGAATCAAATAATTCGATTCAAGACATAAATCGGATAAAATAATTCGATTCAAGACGTAAATCGGATCATAAAATTTAACTGAAGTTCAATTCATTCGATCTATTATTTAATACAAAATTTTTGAATATTCCTCCGAAGCAGAGCAAGAACCACCAAAATAGGGTAGCGAATTTAAATCAACGGTAAATATTATGTCACGGTTGCTTGCATTTATTTGAAATGGCAAACTATTAAACTTCATTATATGCGTAAAATTTGCAAAAAAGTGTCACAATACTATATATTTTTATCATGATTCGATTCAATCCGTGGACTTGAATCGAACCAAATCAATTCATTTGCATAGTGAATCGGATCGAATTGCGAATTTTGATCCGATTCAATCTTTGAAACGAATCGAACTGAAAATTTTGGATCAAATCGGATTCTTGTCACCCCTAGTTTTAACGATCTTTCATTTGTTTTATAGCCTTTAGATACTCCGTGGGATTATTCAGTTGTCTATCAATCACAGCTGGATGTTTCTTGCTCGCCGCAACCATTTCGGTAAAAACAAAATTGAAAAAGAATTTTTTAAAAAAATTACTAAACTATTCAAAGGGTGTTAGGTTAGTGTCTATTTGCTTATCTTCCTACATCGTCATACGCAAATCTGCGGACGCAATTAATCCGTAATTTTGTTGGCAAAAGCAAAGACTAAGGCCAGGATGTGGCCAGCCAACGTCGCCGTGTTATTCATGGTGCTCAGCACTTTGTCCTACTTTGCCCAGAATCTATTCAACTACGACATTGCTCGAGCACGGGAGGTATACTTGGTACAACAGCACCTGCGGAAGCCTCTTCTCATTGTCCACATAACATTCCAAGTTTTTGCTGTCATCGGATGTTACGCCTATTTCTCATGCTGCATCTGCATGTATGAGCTTGCCGTACGGCGGAAAGGTCAACTTCCGGGGCCGATTCGGCGAGCGCGGATTGCATCCATCCAGCCCGTCACTTTTATACCCGTTCCGCCCGCTCGAGCTCCGGACACCCAATCTGTGACGTCATTTAGTATTTCACATGATGAGGGTGAGACTAAATTTTTTTTTTTTTTTAATGAAGTCGTTATTACCTTTTATATGTACAGTGGAGTCTCTCTATAACAACACTGAAGGGAAGAGAAAAAATGTTGTTACAGGGAAATGTTGTTATATAGAACATACAATATGTACCTTCTACGTACGAAGGGCGGAAAAAGTTGTTGAGGTTGTTACAGAGAACTGTTGTTATACAGAGACTTCGTATAAGGAGACTCCACTGAATTACTTTGAACTAGAACACTGATATATGGCTTCTCATCAATCGACAATGACAGTTGATGAGATTTAATGACTTAAACCATCAGCGTCAATGGTCAATGGTCATTAATAATAATTAATAATAAATCAATGATTAGATTTTATATATGTACATATATACACACGTATACACATTATTCATGTTAAAGGATCCGGAAAACGCAAGAAGAAAAAAAGAAGAAGAAGCGCTCGATCTCTGGACGAGCAAGGCCGCAAACGGCATAAATAATTCTTTAATAGTCAATTTCGTTCATGTTATCTTGGATTTTTTCGTCTTATGAACTTATGACCTTGCCTGGATAATTAATGCAGTGTCATACCAAGATACCAGTGCTGGGCTTTCGGGTAAGTTTTCATTACTGTGAGCCTATTTGATTACAAAAAAATACATTAACAATGGATTCAGCTGTTCGGAAGCCAGTGATTTTTTGGGCTTGAAAAGCTTCATTTGTAATAAAGTACACTTTTTAACACGTTTACACATACCTAGAATATATATTATATAATATGTTATATAATATATACATAAATAATATTATTTGTGTTGTCGGTACATGCATATTCATGCTATTATGTACCTAATAATGTTTTGTTACCTTACCTTAATTCACCATGTACATGTATGAATGAGAATGAATATATTTATGTATATGTAGCGCCTATTAATACAAACAAGTATAAGAGAACTCATTCTTGTTTGCTATAAGTTTAATTTTTATGCCTGTAACATCTACAAAAAATCGGGATCCAAATGCGCACAAAATACTGTTTCATTCCTTGGACTTTGTCCAAACCAAGCCCAAATATCCGAGGATACGTGGAATGAAAATGAGTGTAGTCAATCCAAGGAGATGACAGTAGTTTTGAGGCTAAAATTAAAATGCATCAAAAGCAATCACTCCCTTTACTATTTGCTTTAATCCAGGCTAACGCATTCAAGAAATTAAAATAAACTTGGTATCGAACGTTTTTTGTTCAATAAAATTCACCTGGACATTGAAGTACTGAAGGACATCTAATCCCTTACTAAAGATCGGGGGGATGAATGCCAGGGTATGATTTATTCCTGGGACGAACTCCCACTGGAATTGCATCAGATTCCCCCAGGCCAAATAAAATGGGGATGCGTATTTGACGTACTTGAGGATCCAATTAAAGGACACGCCCCTGGCAATCGTAACAATGCAAATCACCATTCACCATAATGCAAGGTCGACAGGAAAAACAAGTAACATAATTCGATTTACCGCTTACTTGTCATCCATAAAAAATCCGGAGAAAAGAATTACCCCTACAAACACAGACGGCAATGCAGAGAGCGTAAATTTCAGGCTCGGTGACCATGATGAAAACATGTAACCTATACAATTAAAAAAAATACAATTCGCCACTATTCCACATATTTTTACATACATATATGTACATTATATAGGGTGCAATTTTAAATATGCATAGTTTTGTACTTTGCATGTGCAATAAATAAAGCAACGCATCGGAATTACCGATCGAAACGGCGGCAGTGGCCAACAAACTGAGGGTTAGACAGGCGGAGGCAATGATTGGGTAAGGTTCAGCCAATCCCGCGATGTACCAAAGCTGTGGCATGAACATCCAAGGGAAAACCCAGTAAATCGGAGCTTCGACCAAGGACCGTGAAATAAAGTACGTGGATGACCGGTACAGATGCTTGGAATGTTCGCGGGTGAAAACAGGGATCTCACATGAAAATGACTGGAAAATCCAACAATTAGCGTACATTTGATTTTTTGGAGAAAACTGGGGATCCTAATGTCTAATATTATTGATATTTGGAGTTGAATTTTTGACCAAATGTCGACTACAAAAGGTTGCAAGTACGACATCGGGTTTGAAATAATTACAAGTACTACACACATCGATTTGGAAATAATTGCAAGTACGATATCAAGTACCAAATAAAAACAATAAATACGTACCTTGACAAGGGCATATATAGGAAGAATCACTTGAACAATTGTTGCTATAAATAAACCACCAGAAATGCTAGCTGCTCCCTCTACGTCGTACGAAGTTTTGTACATAATTAGCCCCAAAAGTAGTCCAATTATCTAAATTGAACGCACATAAAGAAATATTTTGAATTCTTTATATGAGAACATAACATTAAATCATCATGGGTAAGATCGCTTGACCTCTTCAGCGGTGGCAACAGTCCGATTTCATCCGATTCTTCGAATTGCGAATTTCGATCCGATTCATTATGCAAATGATTCGATTGGGTTCGATTCACGCCCATGGATTGAATCGAATCATGATTCAAACGATCCAAAAAATATGATTATTGTGACATATTTTTTCAGCTTTTGCAAATTCTAATCATATATTAATAAAGTCTAATAGTTTCCCACTTCAAATAAATGCAAGCTAGCGTGACATAATGAAACCGTGATTATTAACCGTGATTTTAGTATTTCCATTTACCGTTGATTAAAATTTTCTACCATATTTTAATGATTGTATGTCTGCCTCCGAAGAATATCCAAAACATTTGTATTAAATGGATCGAATGATTCGATTTCATGATCTGATTTACGTCGTGAATCGAATTATTTGATTCGATTCACGGTCTGGAATCGAACCAAATTTGCAAGTATTTGAATCAAATCGAATTAAATCGAAGAATCCAATGCAGAATCGAATCGTTGCCACCGCTAACCTCATCCAAAACAACTTACAATATGCTGAACAAATTTGATGCCACAAACGCATGGATCGCGAAGGGTGAGAAGGAAATGCCGGAGCATGAGACTTCGCAACTGACGACATATACTTGCAGCGTAGACATATTTGGAATATTGCTCTTCCAGCAAGAGAATTTCTATGGTTTTCTCTTTCCTTTGTCCAGCTTTTCTCTTTGGGATGTGTACAAATTTGAGTACACATCTTAACTCCATTGTACCGAATAAAAGAAATGAAATCTTGCATCATTTGCATGTCTTACCAAATACGCATCGTATTGTTTCGTCTGTTCAAAAGAATCCGCGATGGAATTAACTCGATCCTCACAAACTTCGGGGAAATCGGGGTTGATACGAAGCAGGCGAAGATAGTGATCGATGGGATTGTGCATGGCCGGGCAATGGAAGCCCAAGGAGGCAAAGAAGGGCATGGCATCGTCCCGGGGACCGGAATAGATGACACGACCCTCGGCCATTAGGTACAGATTATTGAGCATGCAAAACACCTCTGAAGGCGGTTGCTCAATAGTCAACATGATAACCTTGCCCCGAGACGCCAGGGAATTCATTAGCTGGATCAGGGAGATGGCCTCAGTACTTTCTAAGCCTGATAATGCATCGTGGGCAAAGATGATGTTTGGGTCTGTCAAGTTCTAATACGAAAAATTATATGCGCTATTATTCTGTCTCATTTTGCCTTTCATATTTCATATTCTAATAATATCCAACAATAAATTCCTTCTCAAATGTTCCTTATCCGTTCCTTTCCATTCAATATGAACTTGAAATCCAACTTAAAATTAAATTTTCAAGTTGGTATTTGAACAAAATTCAAACTCTGCTAAAAACCCAAGATGAAACAATCCTTTCAAGTTCGTTTAATCAAGTTCCAAATTGTACTCGTAATCGAACTTCAGCAATGAATTCGAAATCGAACTCAATTGAAACTCAAGAGTATAATAATTGCGAGTTCAATTGTTTCCAACAATCACATATTTCCACAGACAAAACTACAAAGGGGCGGTTTGCTAAGCAAAAACAGCAGATTTGTAGTTTAGAATTAGAACATAATTGGGTACAACGTAGTGTAGTTAAGTCAAAAAGTTCTCGATCAGTGGCGAATGAAGTTAAGAATTACACTGGAAGAAACCGGAACTGAACAAAAATAAACGAGTATTCAATTAATTCTGAGTATTTTGAAAATCCAATAATCAAGTACGAGTATGAGTATCTATATAGTTAGAAATTTTGGTGCTTGAAATTGAACTTGCTATCGAAATTGATACTTGCAAACTGAACGACCCGTTAAGGAACCCTATAACTTTGACCAATTTACCCCTACGGCGAAGGCCAGCCTTTTCTTTTCAGCAGCCGAAATTCCGTGGGCTGTATGAGAACAACCGATTGCCTTATGTCGACACATCCACAGATCAAACTACACGGAATACAAATCACTTTTTAAGGAATATTTTGTTCCTAATGTAAGTAAACTAAAGTACACGTAAATGTATATGTATGTATATAAAAATATAAATTCAAATACATACAGTGGACTCTCTCTATAACAACTCTCCTTATAACAACTTTTTCTCTATAGCAACTCTATTTTTCAGCCCATCGTATATATAGTGTACATATTTAACTTTCCATATAACAACTTTTCCGTATAACAACCATTTTTCAACTTCCCTTCAGGGTTGTTATCGTGAGAGTCCACTCTCATATAAGTATACCCACATAATTTTGCTTATTGTTTATATGTACATATAACACCGTAACATTTCACCTCCTGCAAAATCTCATCCACTCGTTGTCCCCTGCTAATTCCCATAAACTGGGACGGAAGTCGCAATTGGGCACAAAAATTCAGATGCTCACTCACGGTAAGTCTGGGCAAGAAGAGGTCTTCCTTCTCCACGAAAGCAGAAATCGCTGACATGACCTCCACGCCGATGGGGGAAGCGTTCACACATCGATCACCCTCCACTTCCATTGACTTTGATGTGCTGAAGCTCAACGTTTTAATGAGTGTCGATTTACCTGGATTTGAATTTGAATGCAATTAAAAATTAATCATTAATAATTATAATTTATTATATTAGTATTAATTATTAACTACCAATTATTAATAATTAACACATGCATATATGTATAGCCAAGGTATGACATCCGAATCGGTATTCGAATTCAAATCGGAATTAGTATCCATATTTTTGTCAGAAAAGTATTTTAATTGGAATTTATAATTACAAATACATTCGAAATTCAAATTCGTATTCAAAAGTTGACATTTGAATTCCGATACTTTATTTGCATTCGAAAATTCTTCTATTATGTTACTAATTCCCGCCTTCGGGCTAGTTTTTTTTGTTGCAAAATCATGGTATTGCAACATTTATTTTTTCGATTGGCAGTATTACAACAATTTCGTTCCTAATAGCATCGATTTTGGCAAAATTAGATGTCCGGAATCCATTTATAATTTTGTGTACTGATTTTGCGTTTATTTTAAGCTACAAATTATGCCAGATTGCGTTAAAAATATTTTTTTTTAATATTCGAAAAGTATTTGAATACGTATTCATATGTCTGAATATTTGAATAAAATTGTATTGGAATTATAATTCATATTTTAGTAATTTTAGATATCCGAAATTTAAATTTGTATTCATAATGAGGAAAAACGTGTATTTTAATTCATATTTTTTCAGATATCCTTCCTTGAGTACGTATACTGTACTATAGCTGTACTATACTTCGGTACGTTTATTCCTTTCCTCTATTCTAGCCTATTTCATTAGTAAGCAAAAGGAAAAACTCACCCGCATGCCGGCAGCCAGCAACGGCCCAAACTTCGCCGGATTTTATGCAGCCAATACCTAAAAATACCAAGTGTGAATTAGAGAATCCAATTAACCTACAGATCAGTTAGATCTATCAACTAATAACGTTAACTATACTCGTTGATTTGTTAAATTCGGAGTTCTAACTCTAAAATTTGGCCTATTCCTATCAACGTATTTGTTAAAGTATAATTTTATTGATTTTTCACGTTTTGCTCCAAACTTATTCATATTTGGCTTTGATTTTTGAAAAAAAAACGTTCAATTTCAACATTTCAAGTGCGATTTCAAGTTTCGAAGATGGAAAGATAAAATAGCCAATAATAAATTATACGTCGAATTTGTACTGTCATTCAAAATGCGGTGATGTGTGGCATCCTCCCGACGTTTACAAAAGCCATGATGTAGAGGCACGTTGACGGAGAGATTGAACCAAGTGTAGGTCACGACCCCTTTGAGATTCGTCACTTTCGTCCCTTCCAACAAAACCGCCGGAGTCGGCGGTTCCATCACCGAACTGTTTATTACGGCTAGCCCTGCCGTGGGACTTATGAAATTCTCCTCCAGAGGGAACTGTTTCGAAGAGTATTTATTTGTTTAACGAATTTTCCCACGTGTGTTGAATATTAACCTTATAAATACATACAGACATTATTTGTGTTTCGATTATTATATTATGTATACATTTTATTTTTTTAAACTATGGACTATCTTTATATACCCACCGACGGTATAGAATGGAGGGACAATTTGGACGGACGAGGTGGGTGAGATATGACGGAGTCGGGCTCCTGGAATTTCTGGGAGTCTCCTTCCTCTCCAGGCTCATCGTCTGGAGGAAGTGGCAGAGCATCCAATTCACTTAGCACGTGTTGAATATCCTCCATCAGAATTCCGGAAGTTGTGGAGGGATTCGGTAGTATTGGGGAAGTTGAGAGTAAAGAAGCATTAGAAAACACCTCTGAAGTTCGTTCGGCCATTTTGTGACTTTTAATATCTTCTCCAGATTTTAGAACCAACTTTGAGAATTTCCAGCTCAAACAGGAATAATTGCCGAGTAAAAGTAAGAAGTGAAGTTTAAATTCGAAAAAAGAGGCTGAATCTCCTGAGGCTGAGGAATAGAAATAATAGAATTCGTGTGTTAATTATGAATATTATGAATGTGTTAATAATGTTAACGTTAAAATATTAACCTATAACCTATAGATCAGCGGATCAGCGCCATCAGCCTGTCAGTAAAAGTAAAGACAATAATTAAAATTATTCATAACGAAGTTGAATCAGACTGTATAACATGTATACAATACAATATACAATTACTGTAACCTGTAACGATAACAATATCGTTATGAGATGACTATCGACTATCCCTCCGAGAAATTCACCACACCAAACGCAAAAGTGGGTAGATCCGTAGCGAGATAATTTCACAATTAGCATTTATCATTCAAAATTTTAAAAAATTGATTTAAAATTTTAAATTTAAATAAGAGATAACTTACTAAAAAACTGACTACAAACGAGGGTTCAACTTTTTTCACACATAATTCCTGGAATGCAAAAGCGGAAGAATAAGCCATTCAAATTTGGAAAGTTCATTTTGGTACTTTTTTTTGCAGGTTTATTGCATATTTCCAACTGATTGCATGGAGCAACGCTAGAATGGCATGGCAAATAATCAACCTGTACAGCGGTTTGCCCAACAAGCACCGTGAACCAAAGTAACATTTATTTTAAAGCTATCAGTCTGCCAATGTTTCTTAATAGTAATAGTAAAAAAAAAGGGGGGATCTGAGTATATTCGGTTGCAAGGATAATATAGTTAAAATATTCTGTATACCTTTTATAAATATAGAAAATTTGTGAGGGGATTACCCAAGTAACAAAGTAACATTGTGTGTATATTTTGTACAGGTATGTCACTTTCCATTACAAGATTACAAATTAAATAACATAAGCGTGTGTGGTTTATTTCCAAGTTGCACCATATTACCTCACTCTTTTCTGTGCCCGGTAAAAATAAACGTCAAAAGCCAACATTCATGTAATATGGAAGAGGTGAAACAAGTTTTTTGAATGCAATTACCTCATGCAGTTTCTTTATTACATTTTTGAGGTTGACCCAGGTATAAAAAGGATGCTTGTAAAGACAAGCGTTATTATCATGATGTTATCCACTGGGAGTTGAAAAATGTGCATATTTCGAAAAATCCGTGATAATCTGTAGATTTTCCAGTGAGGCGCTTCTGTACGCGTCAGACATTCGTCCACTGCACATCTTCGGCTTTCAATAAAATTTTATTTGGTTTATTATTTTGTTCGGATCGGTCCCAACCTCAACTTTAATATGGGGATTGTACGGAAAATCTTCTCCGCATTCTTATTGCAACCTGCTTCCCCAATGGGTTTCCTGAACATCTTTTTTCCAATTATTTGTTGCACTGGGTCGATTCCCTTCAAAGTAAGTTGACATATACGTAGCTATTATTTGTATTTCCAACGATCTTTGTTGATAACAATATTTTAGTTTTTTATACCTATATACATACAAAGTTTGGGGGAAAAGTGCCGTACAATGGTTTCGTTTTTTTTTCCCCCGTAGCAATAAAATGGTGATTTGGAATTGGCCTTTAGAACAGGAGATTCCTCGGGGAAATAAGACAATCGCAATCTCCTTCCAGATTACGACATCCGATGTTCTGCGATAGCTCAGCTGGACAACAACGGGGAATGTTATCCTGTGGCCAGTTATGTTTTAGTAATACTTTTTGCCTTTATTTTAAGCGCAAGGGCGAGATCTCGTCAGCTAATTATCGTCGACAAAATTTCGTAAAAATTAGACTCTTCCAGATAAAAATTGTGCATTGGAAATAAAACTAAACTCGCGATACAAACGTTGTCATTGTTCAACAACAATTTGCGTGTATGCTTTTCTTATCGTATTGCTGTATCTGTAACCAGTCGAAAGCAATTAGACGTGCGCCAAGGTTTAATCCAGAAGTGTTCATGTTTTGCCATTGATATTGATACTAATGCTTAATCGCTTAATGTATATCTAAGATTTCATTCATATTAATTTCAAATTCCAGCTTCTTTAATCATCGGCTATACAAATATGTCAATCGCAAAATAAATTAACAAATTTCTTCTGGTTTCCTGGCGTTCCCAACTGCGTGGAAACGTCTAATAAAAAACTGGTATTAAAATTAGTGGAAACTGAATTGGGATGAAAATTTATGGAAACAGCTTGATGGAAACTGATCTTTGCACAGAAGTATCGATAAAATTATCGTTCCAGTTGATTTTTGGGGTAGAACTGCCAATAAAATGTCACAAAAGTATTGGATGTACACTGGCTAAACCAGCTTTTCAGCCTGCAGGGTGGAACCAACCGTATTTACCACATTTATGGACGTAGAAATGTTACGGAGTTAGTAACGTCACATTAAATGGGTTTGGGGTAATCCAACTACGTAAGCTTTTTTTTTTGAAAATAATTAGGTATGCTCTTTATGCCCAAAAGACATAACAATTCAGACATTTTTTAAAAATAAAAATAAGACACGCTGATTTTGAGCTTAAATTCAGCAAGTTTATTTAACTCCAACGAATTTATTTAAAATTTACCGTTATCCCAATATTTTGGAAACACGCTATTATTCCAATTACAGTAGAGTCTCTCTATAACTAGTCTCTTTATAACAAAATTTCTCTATAACAACATTATTTTTCGCCCTTCGGATATATAACGTACATTTTAATTGTTCCATATAACAACATTTTTCTGTAACAATATTTTTTTCCCTCCCTTCAGTGTTGTTACAAAGAGACTCCACTGTATGCTTTTCGTGCTTCTAACGCTTAATTTTTTTTATGAAAATCCATGGTAAAATGTCCAAAACTAACAATAAGGTAGATGTGCACAAACGTGTCTATAACGAAGTATTCCCTAATATTCCGATTATGCCTTTTATGCTTTTGGCTTGCCCTTCATATGTTGTTTGCAAATTTTCTAAGGATTTAGAAAGTGAAGCAATATACTTGTGGAACCACAATTACAGTAATTAAAGTCATAATAAGGCATTTCCTATTCCATTCATAATATGTATCATTTCCACAACCAAAGTATGGGCTATACCAGTAGCGGTGATGGCTCGGTGTTGTTACAAAATGTTCAACCGTCAAAGCCATAAAGTACTTTTCTTGGCAACATTGATCGCAACGTTGCTCCCGCTTCATTTACTCCTTTTAAGTTATATCCCCCATCTGAGGTGCACAAGGCCAAATAATGCTCCCAATTCCATAGAACCAGCTCCACCCCCGACACAAACTGTTATTTCCAAAATTATTAAGGCGAATCGGTCCCTTGTGAACTTAACTGCAATCTCCAGCGCAAATGTGAAACCCCAGCTAAAAGAAAAAACTTTAGATTCCATTAATTCACCGTCCACAAAGAATGCCAGGGAATTTGGTTGTCAAGACCAAATGGAACAACGGAAGAAAAAATTTGCGCAAAATGGCAAATACTGGATAATTTACAACGCCGTAGCCCGGGACAAATTTTTCCCCTGTGACGCTTCCGTAACGTACGTGGCACCAGCGGACGTGAATTTTTTGGGACATGTCCTTAACATTCTCAAGCGATGGCAGGGTCCAATGTCCATTAGTGTATACTGTCCCGGATGGGATTTTATTGTGACCATGGAAAAAATCCTCTACTTACGCCATTGCGTGTCTCCTCTCGTCCGAAATTTGGTGTCATTTCACCTGATCTTCGATGCCAAGCATTTCCCCAAAAATTTCACGGACGTCCATTGGGACGGATTGGATGAGAGTGTTAATTGCAGTGTCCCAATAGATCTAGGTCCTCTTCCACAGCCGTCCTACAGGTTGAAAAGGAAACTAACCTTTCCCCTGGGAATGGCTCGGAACGTCGCCAGGGATATGAGCCCCACTCATTATCTCCTCAATTCCGACATGGAATTCTATTCCAGCGAGGAATTCATCCCAAGGTTCCTCGGGATGCTAAAAAATATCAGTGTAGCGGCGAGAAGAAAAACTTTGTATGTCCTTCCCTACTTTGAAGTTGATGATAAAGTCCCGGTAGGGGATTTCCCCTTGAGAAAAACGGAACTACAGGCCTTATCGAAACGCCGACTCATCGTACCTTTCCACAAACGCATGTGTCCCCATTGCCATCGAATCCCCATGCTGGACAAGTGGTTGGCGGAGATATCGACGTCCACGGAAATCACGCCTTTTGTGCGAACGAAGCGCCAGGGCATGTATGCGTCCTGGGAGCCTTTCTACGTCGGGACGAGGGATGATCCGCATTTTGATGAGCGATTCACGTGGGAAGGGAACAAGGATCGACGAATCCAAGTAAATTATGCCAAAAGATCCATTCTAAATTTTGAGTATATGTACGTGGAGTCTCTCTATAACAACACTGAAAGGAATGGCGAAAAATATTGTTACAGGGAAAAGTTGTTATATTGAACATAAAATATGTACGTTATATGTACGAAGGGCGGAAAAAATAATGTTGTTATAGAGAAATGCTGTTATAAAGAGAATTGTTATAGCGAGACTCCACTGTATACATTTTGCATTGAAAAAATTCGTGTTTTACAGGGTTTCGTATTATGTCTTCTGGACTACGAATACATGGTGCTGGACAACGCTTTCCTCCTACATCCTGGAATCAAAAAAAGGCAGAACAAGACATACCGACATATCGCTAGACTTAATTTGGAGCTTAAGCGCCGCATTGTTCCACAACTCAAGGCCCTCCATGGTGACAGACTTGGTTGCAAAGTTTAGTACAGATATACAGTCGACTCTCTCTATAACGGTTCTCCTTAAATCAGCAAAGTTTCCCCTTACCGAAAAACTGTTGCAGAGACCATAATTTTGTATGTTAACCATTGAAGAAAGTTACTCAGGGTAGCATTTTCTGACACGGTTTAAGAGAGAAAACCGTTATAAGGGAGCCCGTTATAGAGAGGGTCGACTGTAACTAATGTAAACGTAACATGTTGAGGGTAAACTTCATAATTTGATTATTTGCTCGCGACCTTAATATTCAATATAATATACAAAAATTCAACAATTCCCCAACTGCTGATTTAACGCTGCAGTCAAGTGAAAAATAATTTTAGTATGTATACAATTATTATTTTAACATCAGCAATATTTATCAATATATCACGATTTAAACTAAAATTTGGACTAATTTCACTGTTTTTTGTACTTAAATGCGGTGCAATAGTATTGATTCCACGGATAGCTGATTCAATTCAAAAGGTTTCAATCAATTTTCATTTAATAAGGAAATACACTCAAAAAAATGTTTTTTTAATTTTGAGCAAATCTAACAATTTACCTTGTACATTACCAAAAAAACAAATTTTCTGTGCCTGTAAAAAGCGCTAAATAAAAAAATGTGTAAGTTGCTGCAAATCAAGAATTTGTAATTATATAAGTTGCTGCACATCAAAAATGCGTATACAAGTTGCTGCAAATCAAAAATTTGTAAGTGGCTGCAAATCAAAAATTGTAAATTGTATTATCGAATTTTGTACTTCAATCTCGATATGTATGTATACTACCGGGATACTACTAGGCAACACAAGTATTTGTGCATATGTAATTCATGCTTGTGCAAGTGACACATTAATTGTCCTTTGCGCTTAAGATAAAGACGCTAAAGAATAAGCACGAACAACGAGAATGCTCTACTATATGTATGTATGTATTACAATAAGATACGACTAAACATAATAGAAAATTTGTACGTTTTATAGCGTCATAAATGCATCACAACGTTTTAATCATTCTTAAATCTCGTATATGAATAGGTCAATAAAAAACAACTGAACCTACAAGCGACGCAGAGCGCATTGTTTTAACCTAAACTTTACTGTGATCGAAATTTGCCAAAGTTTGTGAAGCTCTGAACATCTACCGAAACACCATTATTTAGGCCGCCACGAAGTTCATATTTCACCCGGTTTTGGGGCTAAATCTTAACACGAGCCTGCTTGGATTAACACAGGAATTAATATTATCTATGACGAACCTTCTTATAAAATTTTACAACGGCAATATAAAACATTTCCCTCCTTTCAAAAAGTTTTTATTAATTGTTAACATAGAAATTGTCATTTTCTATATCTGCTATCACTATAGGCTTTGCTGATTTTTTAGGAGCCGCTATAAAGAGATTTTTTTTTAAATTAATTTTAAAAAAGGTACAAAAATGCACATCCACTTTTATTTCTTCACCATGATAAATCTGACGCTGCTCATGTACAATATCCAGATCCTCCAGTGGACCTATTTTTTCCAGCAACATAAAAGTTCCAGCCAGATGGCAGTTATTTCTAATACCACCCCAAATTTTGTTCCCACACCAGATAGACTTCATAAAGCAGGCAACACACTACCCCAAAAAAAATTCCCCTGCCAAGATCAACTCTCATCTTTCCCTCACGCGGAGCTCCATGGGAACTATTACATCTTGTACAATTACGTGAGTGCGCTTCGAAAATTTCGTTGTGACCAATCAGTGACCTTCACAGCCCCGGCGGATGTCCAATATTTGAAGGGACTCCCAGAAATTGTCCAAAGATGGGAAGGACCATTTTCCATCAGTTTATACACTCCCGGCGAGGACTACGGCCGGACACTTCTGGCTGTGGCATATCTTCGCGAGTGTCTCTCCCCAGCAGTGAAGCAATTAGTGACATTCCACTTCTTCTTTGACGTGAATCATTTCCCCCGTAATTTCCGGAGACGCTACACCCCAAATGTGGTGGATTGTAAACGGTATCAAATTAATTGGAACAAGTTCGGAGAATGGAGCTATCGGAAGGAGAAAGGACTGCCTTTTCCCCTGGGCCTTGCAAGGAATATTGCCAGGAAAAAGAGCACCACGAAATACTTCCTCAATATCGATATGGAGCTCTTTCCCAGCGACGGATTCATCCCGAAGTTCCTTCATTTTATCAGTAATGAGCACAAGAGACGCAAGAATATGCACAGACGAATCTATGTCCTTCCCCATTTTGAAGTTCATGAGAATGTGACGGAATTGCCGGGGAATAAGACGATGTTGCAGGGGCTTTTAAAACGGAATCTTGCCGTTCCATTCCATGAGCAACTCTGCCCTGTTTGTCACCGAGCGCCTAATCTGACGCTGTGGATGAACATTCCCGAGACGGGGGGACTTCGCGTGTTTAGGGTTGCAGACCGCGCTTGGCGCTTGGGCTACTGGGAGCCTTTTTACGTTGGAACTGCCCATGAGCCCTTGTTCGATGAGCGATTTACGTGGGAAGGAAATAAGGACAAACGAATTCAGGTAAAATGCGCGGATTTTTCCTGAATTTATCTGCGCCAATATTCCTGAATTTATCTGCGTCAATATTCCTGAATTTATCTGCGTCAATATTCCTGAATTTATCTGCGTCAATATTCCTGAATTTATCTGCGTCAATA